>BMAC01000062.1:583123-593124 GCA_014905375.1 Phtheirospermum japonicum | reverse complement strand
GATTTTGGAGATTTGACAGCCACCGGGGCGAGGTGGGTGTTGGAAAAGCAAAGCTAAAAATCTAGACAAACCAACTCTCGGCCTCATAAAATGAGGGTTAACGAAGTTTCCATCCCTGATCCTGATTTAGATGACGGCAAGTTAGTGAAGGCGAAATGTGAGGAGATATTTGACGAGAAATTAGCTGCTTGGAAATCCGAGCGAGCTAGCAAGGCCACTGCACAAAGGATGGCCGCAACATGTAACCAGTGTGGATCCCCCCAGCATTCAGCGGATGTGTGTCCAAACAACATTGAGCAGCATGAGGATGTTAACACAATCCAAAATTATTCGAGTCAAAAGAAGTACACACCGCAACGAGATAATCCTCTGTTCAAGTGGGGGCCTGGAAATCCAAATCATATGCCACCTGATCCACAATATCCACCACCAAAATATGCTCAAGCACCACCAGTGCCGCCACAACAAAATGATTTTCATATGCAAGGGAAGGCGTCTAATGCGACTCAACCAAATGATCAGTTGTTGGTTTGGCAGCAAAATCAAGTGGCCGAGACGATTAGCAATAGAGAGGGACTTACGAAGGTGAATGCAAAGATTGATGAACTCTCGAAGAAGGTGAGCAGAATTGACCATCTTTCCGGTGTTGTGCATGATCTAGCTAAAAACATGGATAGGATGGAAAGAACTATGGGCCAACTAGCAACTGACTTTGAAAGGTCAAATAAGGAGAAGGACAGGCTACCGAGTCAACCGGAGCAAACGTCGGCGGTTCACGTCCTTCGCAGTGGGAAGAAGATCGACAATAGTATAGAAGACCAAGATGAGGAACTTGTTCCTAAACCAGTAGACAAGATACATAAATCCACCAATAGATACGTTCCTGGTTCCATTCAAGAGACGATTCCGAACAACACCCTTGGCAAAGACGAACCATCATTGCCGAAGCAATCAACGACGCAAATTAAGGATGCTGTTCCTTTTCCAAGCCGGTTGCGCCCGGCGAAAGAGAACAAGAGGTTCATGGAGCTATATAATCTCTTGAAGAATGTCAACATCAACCTACCACTTTTGGAGGTAATCAAAAGAATGCCCGCCTACGTAAAATTCTTTAAGGAACTTGCTTTGAGAGAGAGACGTTTGGCGATGAATCAATACGTACCATTACCAAAGGAGGTTAGCGCGATTCTTAAGAAGCCATTGCCACCCAAGGAACGCGATCCTGGAAGTTTCTGCATCACTATTTCGTTGGCCAATGGACAAAAAGCGATAGGAATGTTAGATATTGGAGCAGGGATAAATTTACTGCCATATTCAATTTATCAAGCATTTGATCTTGGACCACTCAAGCCGACAACCATGCGCCTACAATTAGCCGATCGCTCGACCCGACGACCGTTGGGAATAGTTGAGGATGTTTTAGTACAAGTTGGAGAGCTCATAATTCCGGTTGATTTTGTGGTTATGGACGTTGGCGAGGTACCGACTGAAGGTATTGAGCATACCATTTTACTGGGACGCCCGTTTATGTCTACTTCCCATACGCTAATCGATGTTCACAAAGGGAGGATGACCATGACTGTTTTGGGCGAAACAGTGACATTTTCTTTAAGAGATATTTAGAACACTCCTTCCCCTATCATGCAAGAGGATGATTAATTCGTTGATCCCGTTACATCATGCGTAAACGAGCTACGTGAAATCGCAACTTTGAACAAACTAAGCGACGGGGACGATGCCGGATTTTCTACCGAGGGAGGGGATAAACGAGTCGATTCAAGCAAGAAGTACGACGAGTTTGAGGAGCATATGCACTTAAGTGGAGAAGACTTGATCGAGTTACTAGGTATTGACATGCGCGATATCGTAGAAGAATTTGGAGACGATTCCGATGTGGAGCGACCGCATAAACCACCAATAAGTCGCCCAAGTCACGATTCCCTCGACCCTAACAAAAAATTTAAATTTTCACGCAAAAAGAACAAGTGCGAGGCATATTTCGACGATTGGGCGAGGGAGAAGAAGAAATCGAAAGAGGTTCGCACGAAGGAAGTTAAAAACTTGCAGTTTGAGGTTGGAAATTTAGTACTGTATAATCACGATCGTAAATATGACCCAGCTGATTTTGGAGCTGCATGGAGCGGACCGTTCTCGATAAAAGAATTAGATGAGTACGGCGTAGCCACGTTGTATGATGAGGCCGGAAAATCAACCTTTCAAGTTCACAAGCATAGACTGAGACCTTATCATGATGAAAGGAAGAAGAGTCGCGATCATAATTCGGTGGAGTCCGGAGATCCACCGTACGGTTGGAACTAAAACGAACAAAATAGCGTCGAGCAAGCGACGTTAAAAACTGCGCTTCTCAGGAGGCAACCCGAGCATTATGTATCCTTGTGTATTTTATTTTTATTTTATTTATTGTTTTATTTTTGTTTTTAATTGTTTAGAACAGATGGAAAAACTCGGACGAGGAGAATTGAACGGACAATCGAAGGAAAAAGTTGCCCAAGATTCTGCCCGCGTCGACGCCGAGCTTGCTCGCGTCAGTCGACGCGGCGTCGACGCCAAATGCCAAGAAAACAATCTCTGTCGTGTCGACGCAACGTCGACGCGAGCCACGCGCCCGACCCAAAACGCGTTTAAATTCGATTTTTGGCCCACCGACCCGACCCATGACGTTTTGACCCGTGGAATACCCAGAAAAACTGCTTTTAAGCACCCTTTTTCTTCCCTTTTCTCACTTTTCTTCCTCTTCTAACTTCAAAATTTTAAATTTCGTACTTTTTTCAAAATTTTCTTTCTACAAAACTTATAAACACTCCAACATTTAAAAACCCAGAAATTCAACACATTACCCTCAACATACCATCACACAAGCCAATTCTACCAAAAAGGGCTACAAGGGTTGAAGCAATTTTGAAGCAAAATTTGGGCAATTTTCCGGAAATGGGTGAAATTCGAGCTACAATTGTTGAGGTGCTTCGCCTAAAACTCTCTTGGGACATTGTTATTGTTGTTTGGTTGTGTTGGGAAGTTTTTGGTGCAAGGATTGTTTGAGTTTTTAGTTGGTTGAACACGCACGCCAAGTGTTCGACAAAATTCCCCAAAGAACAAAAAGTTTTATTTTTCAAGAATTATTATTCCCGTTCGCTTTCGTATTGTTTGATAATGTCTCGAGCGGGTAAACGAAAGGATGTCTCGGGGAAATATGGACCACCGTTCCCAATTTTTGACAAAAAGGACAGGGACATGTTCAAGAATATTCGCAAGTGGGGTTTCGCTACACATAGGATTTTGAACGTCCAAGGACTTGCGGACGAGGCCTCGAATGGGTCGGAACACCACACCGATCTTTCGCGTTATGTAGATGGCCTTGGTTGTGGGTACTTCGCCCAAATGCACCTTCCCGGATTTAGAGAGCTTATGCTCGAGTTTTTCTCCACTTTGGCAATTCGGAACGACGAGACGTTCACTTGTCGACTAGGAGGGAATGACGTTAGTGTAGACGAGGAGATTTTTGGCCACATTTTCGGTTTCCCGTTGTACCCACTAATTTTGCTCGGACTTTACAATGTCACCAAGGGTACTCCGGGAAGCAAGTCGCCACTTCTCTCGTTTGCGCCATACATTACCGGCCTCGCCCGTCACTTCGGGTTCGATCCGGCCGGAAGCGGACTTAGCCCGCTTGGGACCTCTTCACTACCACTCGCGCGTGCGCCGGCACCCCGAGTGAGGTCCTCGACTAGAGGAGGGTCTTCGTCTCGACTACACGACGAAGACGATGATGGCGACGAGGATATGGAGCAAGCCCGCCGTTCTACTTCGGGCCCGAGTCCCGATTGGGGGCAATTTTTCGAGGAGAACCGAGCATTTCAAGTGAAGATGTTCGATAAGCTCCAAATTATCGACGAGAAGATTGACGCGAACCACGACAAGAACCGGAAGAGCTTGAAGAAGATGCGAGCTCGCATCTCGAAGCTCGAGGAGCGATTTGAGGCGGCGTACCCCACACCGAGTATGGATGTCGACGAGACCAACAACGAAGATGATGAGTCTCGCGAGTTCTAAACTCGTTCTATCTTTATTTTTATTTATGCTTTCTTTATAAAAAAAAAAAAAAAAAATAGAAAATATAAAAACCAAAAATATTGTTATTTTCTTTGTTTTTGTGTGTTTTATTTTTCTTTTAGGGCATTTCGTATCACGTACGTTGAAGAAGTGGCCAATTACACAAATCACGACTAGCGGCTCGACTACTATTATTTCAGGGATGTTTTCTTTTTCCTTCCTCTTTTTGATTTTGGTTGTGTTTGTGGCAATCCGGAGATTGCCCGGATTTTTAGAGAGGGGGGTGGTCGAGTGTGATTTGTATTGATTAATTGTGTAATTTTATTTGATACTTGGCCTGTAATAATTATATGCTTAAACGTGATTAATTACTATTTCTACGCTTAATTGTGTTTGTATGGCTTGCCTGTCGAAGTTGACTAAGTATGATTATTTGTTTTCGTCTTTGAGCGTGCATAAGTGCATAATTTTTTCAAAATTTATTATTATATATTGTAAAATGGTACTTGGACGCAATCGATTTCGCAAAACCTTAAAAACAGCGTCAATTCAAAAAAATTTCATGCAAAAAGCCAGCGAGTAGCCTGAGTGTTTATCATCTTTGCATGTACTTGAATAAGTTTCAGTTTTGATATCTCTTTGAAACCGCTGTGTGTAGTCGACTTTGAAAATGAAGTTAAGGCGCATATAAAACCTTATTCCGGCCATATCCATATATTTTTAGCCACTATAAATTCCGAATGAGCCAATCATAGCCAAATATCCATGCCTATAGCCATGAGTGTTTCTGAGACGACCCTACAACCCATTAAAAGCGTGGGGTAGGAGTTCGTATTTTTATTGGTTATTTGAGTCTTGGAAAATTTTATTAGGAATTTATTAATTTTGTAAATAAGGACCACCATCTAAAAAAAAAAAAAAAGAGAATAAAACCCCATAAAAAAGAATAAACAGGGGAATAAAAAAAAATGATAAGAAAGATGGTGGGTCTTGTGTTATTAATTGCCTACGCGCTTGTAAAGGCTTGAGTTTAATTGTTTATTTTATGAAGCCTTATGTTTAAAAGGCAAAAGAGTTGTGATTAAGTGGTTTGAGCTTTCAGTCGGTTTTACGGTTTGCGAGTTGGGAAATAGCCTATATTTTAAAGGCTAAGTTATGAGTGTTTAGTGAGGGTTTTTATTTTTGAACGAGGTGAAGCAATTTGCTTCTCGATTAGATTAGGTTAGGTGAGTGATTAGCCACACGACTTATATATTCCACACCCGTCCAAAGAGCCTTACATTACAACCCGTAAAGACCTTTACTGATTCTTAGTTTTGACAGCACACTTAATTTGCGATTGAAAAGAGATTGATTTTCTGTGCTTATTTACTGTGCTTGTAATTGTATGATTTGAGTGTATACACGTCCCATGCAGAAAATACTTGAGTGCTTTTGAGCGTACTTATATATATTATCCTTCGTGAGGAAGCATGATTTTATTTTGAAGCGACAATGTAATAATGGTCAAGTGTTTGACGTTGTGTGACTTGTACCTATATTTTCAAAATTATCTATGTAGCAACGCACGACTCTTTGCTTGAACTTATTTTCATTCTAGTTATACTTTGAAATTATCGTTTGTTCGAGGACGAACAAACCAATAAAGCGTGGGGTAGTTGATTAGAGTAGATTTGTCCTTATTTTTATTAGCTTTTTAGTTCGTTTTTATATTTGTTTTTGGTATAAGTTGGATGATTTTAAGCATAATTCCGTAATTTTATAATTCCAGCTTATTTTACCGTATTTTGATCTTAATTGATGCAATTAGGTGATGTTTCGTTGTTTTTCACCTTACAGCTAAGTAACCGGAAGAGTTTAGCGTGCGACCAAAGCCGAGCTTTATGTTCTACAATGCCTCGTTGATGGTCGTCAAGTCCGACCGTAGGGGACCACCCGGTAGGAGTTCAAGGCTTCGATTTAGCCTCTTTTGGGGGGATGATCACCGGGGGAAATACGGGCGATTGCAAGCATTTTCCTTGCTCGAAAATTCAAGACGACGCCCTTTAAGTTGCCTACAAGATCCTCGGGCACATTATTTTATGCAAGAACGAGGCCACCTACACGTTTTGATTTTGATGTATTTGTGGCAATCAGGAGATTACCCGGATTTTTAGAGAGGGGGGTGGTCGAGTGTGATTTGTATTGATTAATTGTGTAATTTTATTTGATACTTGGCCTGTAATAATTATATGCTTAAACGTGATTAACTGCTATTCCTGCGCGATAATTGTGTTTGTATGGCATGCCCGTCAAAGTTGACTATGTATGATTATTTGTTTTCGTCTTTGAGCGTGCATAAGTGCATAATTTCTTCAAAATCTATTATTATTGTAAAATGGTACTTGGACGCAATCGATTTCGCAAAACCTTAAGAACAGCGTCAATTCAAAACTTTTTCATGCAAAAAGCCTATGAGTAGCCTGAGTGATTATCATCATTGCATGTGCTTGAATAAGTTTCAGTCTTGATATCTCTTTGAAACCGCTGTGTGTAGTCGACTTTGAACATGAAGTTAAGACACATATAAAACCCTATTCCGGCCATATCCATATATTTTTTTTAGCCACTATAAATTCCGAATGAGCCAATCATAGCCAAATAATCCATGCCTTTAGCCATGAGTGTTGTTGAGACGACCCCTACAACCCATTAAAAGCGTGGGGTAGGAGTTCGTATTTTATTGGTTATTTGAGTCTTCGAATTGTTATTAGGAATTTACTATTTTGTGAGTAAGGACCACCATCTAAAAAATAATAATAAAATAATAAATAAAACAGAGATAAACCCCATAAAAAGAATAAACGGGGGAAAAATAAAAAAAATGATAAGAAAGATGGTGGGTCTTGTGTTAGTAATTGCCTACGCGTTTATAAAGGCTTGAATTTTATTGTTTATTTTATGAAGCCTTATGTTTAAGAGGCGAAGAGTTGTGTAAGAAGCATGCTATAAGCTTCAATTGTACTTAAGTGGTTTGAGCTTTCAGTCGGTTTACGAGTTTTTGAGTTGAGGAATAGCCTATTTGAAAGGTTACGTTATGAGTGTTAAGTGAGGTTTTTATGTTTGAGCGAGGTGAAGCAATTTGCTTCTCGAATAGATTAGGTTGAGTGAGAGATTAGCCACATGACTTATATATTCCACACCCGTCCAGAGCCTTACACTACAACCCGTAAAGACCTTTTCTGATTCTTAGTTTGACAACACACTTAATTTGCGATTGAAAAGAGATTGATTTTCTGTGCTTATTTACTGTGCTTGTAATTGTATGATTTGAGTGTATACACGTCCCATGCAGAAAATACTTGAGTGCTTTTGAGCGTACTTATATATATTATCCTTCGTGAGGAAGCATGATTTTATTTTGAAGCGACAATGTAATAATGGTCAAGTGTTTGACGTTGCGTGACTTGTATCTATATTTTCAAAATTACGTATGTAGCATAGCACGACTCTTTCCTTGAACTAATTTTCATTCTAGTTATACTTTGAAATTATCGTTTGTTCGAGGACGAACAAACCAATAAAGCGTGGGGTAGTTGATTAGAGTAGAWTTGTCCTTATTTTTATTAGCTTTTTAGTTCGCTTTTCTATTTGTTTTTGGTATAAGTTGGACGATTTAAGCTTAATTCCGTATTTTTATAGTCCCAGCTTATTTTACCTCTTTTTGATCGTAATTGATGCAAATAGGTGATATTTCGTTGTTTTCACCTTACAGCTAAGTAACCGGAAGAGTTCAGTTCGTAATAGATGAAGTTCGATGTTCAAGAATAGGAGAACGAGCTTTCCGGCGAAACGAGTAGCAAAAGATTGAGAGACGGAGATAGACGCTCTGTCGCGTCGTCTGATGTGATCGTCAACGCTCCATCGACGCGAGCCATGACCCGCGTTAGTCGACGTAAGGCCGACGCCACGTTCTAAAGCATCGACCGAAGGGGCGTCAGTCGACGCAACTTGCTGAAGCGTCGATTGAAGATGCGTTGATCGACGCTGCGTCGACGCAACTTGCTGAAGCGTCGATCCATGACCGCGTCAGTCGACGCACCTACCCAGCCGACGCGCACGCCCAGGCAGCACCTGCTGGGAATCGAGGGTACCGTCGCGCAGCGGAAAACAAATTTTTTTAAATAAAAGTAATTTGAATCGAATTCAAATTGACGACGGCCCATTTTTATAATCAATTAATTGAAATAATGTTTTAAATGCTTTTCAAATGAAACAATTCGATTTCCAAAAATCGAACGAGCATGGTCGGTTTCTATTTAATATATTAATCACATATATAACAATTATATATTATATTAACATATTATTTAAATTTATAATTATATATATATTATATACATATAAACTATATATACAACAGCATATATACATGCATTAACCAAAAATATTAATACATATTATATATATATATCAAGCATGCATTTCATTTACACTCATAGCATGCAATTCATATCACTCATATATCATGCACGTCCCACACATATACTTTACACGCATACTTAGCATACTTATATATATATCATATATATATAACAGCAACAGCAAGCATATAAGCATATTATATATAAGTTTCATAAACTGCATATCATATATGTATATTAACCAACAATGCACAGCATACATTATATAAATATATTTCAGCACACGCATACATATATCACATATATATATATATACAGACAGTTATTATACCTCACGGACGGCAGCGGGCTCGGCACGGAGCAACGGTTGCGGCTGGAAAAACCCGGCGAGGACAAAGCAGCGGCTGCGGCCTGTTCCTCGGCTTGGCGACAGCCCGACAGAGGAGCGTGGATGTCAGGCGAAGGCACAGCGTCGACAGCGACCTGTTCCTCGGCTTAGCGACGGCAGGAGGTCGCCGGCTCACGGGACGGCGGAGGAGCAGCGCAGGGCAGCAACACGGCGTGTCGGGTGGCTGCAGCGGCAAGCAGCGAACCGGCGGCTTCGGCTTGGCGCGAGTCGACGCTGTTCAGGCGGGTTCCTCGGCTTTAACTCCGGCGAGACGAGGCGGAGGAGCGTGGCGGTCCTCGCGATGACGCAGCAGCGGATGCAGTCCGGCGGATCCTTTCGGGCAATCCTCGGCACGGCGGAGATCGGACTGTTCTTCATGCGTCCGGGTCTCCGATGAACTCCGGCTGATAGCGTGGCAACGGAGGTATGTAGGTCCGATCAATCTCCGACTATCGGTATCACACACCGAATTTCCCGACGTCCCTACAACGGAGCACTAGATCCGTCGAGGGATTAAAACCGACGAATACGAGAAACCGAACGGTTCGGTTTGACGGCGGCCGGCGGCGAGCGGCGGCGGCCGAAGGTGGACGTGGGGGCTAGGGTTTTCTTTTCCCGAAGATTTCCCGGTCTCTAGTTTTGGAGAGTTTTTGGTTATCTACTCTTTTTCCAAAACCCGTCTGTATAAAACCTTCTTCTTTTTTTTTTTTTTTGTTTTTTTTTTTTTTTTTTTAATGAACAAGCTTAAGCCCAAAGGCCTTAAGGCGGATGGGCCGAATTTTATTTAAAAACAAGAAGCCCAAGTTCTTTTAATTTAAAATAAAAACCATCGGCCCAATTAATATTAAAAAGCTTATTGGGTCGATCCAATTTTTAAATTAAAAACCCCATCGGAATTAAATCATTTCTCACAAACGATAATTTCGAAAAAATATAACAATTATATTTTCGCGTCCAGAAATAACTTTCTCGTATTTTTCTCAATTCATAATCATAATTATGAACCTTAGATTCAATCATATTGATATCTAATTATGCTAAAATTAACAATTAATTTCTAGCTGTCGTTTTCAATAATCAGGAAACACGTGGTGTGACCCTCAATGGTTCAGGTGTAAGCTAGCCGTGGGTTCACAACA
>BMAC01000062.1:547559-559505 GCA_014905375.1 Phtheirospermum japonicum | reverse complement strand
AGAGTATACTTTAAGTATCTCAAAACTCTCACAAGCGCTTTCCAGTTTTCTCTACTTGGATTGCTTGTATATCGACTCAGTTTGTTTACCGAGCAAGCTAGATCAAGTCTTGTATAGTTAGAGATGTACATCAGACATCCAATGATCCTAGCATAGTCCTTCTGAGCAACAGGGTCACCTCAGTTCTTACTTAAGTGAACGTCGAGTTCCATAGGTGTCTTTGCTGGAAGACTATCGTGTATTGAATTTCTTGATCACTTTCTCAATGTAATGAGATGGTGATAAGACAATTCCATCTGGAGTTTTTAAGATTCTTATGCCAAGAATTGTGTCAGCAACTCCCAGATCCTTCATGTCYAAATTCCTTTGTAGCATGAGTTTCGTCTCGTTAATCACTTGTAGGTTGCAACCCATGATTAACATATCATCTACATAAAGACATACTATAACAAATTCGTCATTTGTATTCGTAATGTATACACATTTGTTGCACTCGTTTATCTTYAACCCATTTGACATCATCACTTCGTCAAATTTCAAGTGCCATTGTAAAGGTGTTTGTTTCAAGCCATACAAAGACTTAACAAGTTTGCACACCTTTCTTTCTTGTCRAYGTTTTACAAAACCTTC
Organism: Phtheirospermum japonicum; assembly: GCA_014905375.1. Taxonomy (NCBI): domain Eukaryota; kingdom Viridiplantae; phylum Streptophyta; class Magnoliopsida; order Lamiales; family Orobanchaceae; genus Phtheirospermum; species Phtheirospermum japonicum. The sequence continues at coordinate 558,875 of BMAC01000062.1, read as the reverse complement.
AGGTTGTTCCATATAAACTTCCTCTTCTAAATCGCCATTTAGAAAAGCTGTTTTCACATCCATTTGGTGAATCTCAAGATTGTGCAAAGCAGCGATCGCTAGAAGCACCCAGATAGAGGTAATTCTCGTCACAGGAGAGTATGTGTCAAAGAAATCATAACCCTACTTCTGGAGAAATCCTTTCACAACCAAACAAACTTTATACTTATCGATTGATCCATCAGCTCTGAACTTTCATTTCAGAATCTATTTACTACCTAAAGGTTTACAACCTTCAGGTAAATAAGTCAGAATCCACGTATGGTTCTGCATGATCGAATCGATCTCGCTCTGTACAGCTTCCTTCCAAAATGAACTATCAGTCTGTGAGAAAGTTTCTTTCAATGAATTTGGTTCTTCATCCAAGAGAAAAACCACATAGTCGGGACCGAAGTCCTTCATAACTTTAGCTCGAGTTCTCCGTCTAGGAGTTAGAGCTTCAAGTTCTGAACCAGGTCGTTTACGAGACTTAGGTTCTACCCCCACAAGTTTGTGACTTGTAGTTCCTTCAGCATTACCAGTGTTTGAACTGGACGCAACTTTATCCTTACAAGGATAGATTTCTTCAAAGAATATCGCATTCCTTGACTCAATGGTAGTCCCGACATTCATGTCCAGAACATCTGACCTATGAATTATAAATCGATAGGAGCTACTATTCAGTGCATAACCAATAAAAATACAATCAACCTTTTTGGGTCCGATTGTCACCTGCTTTGGTAGAGGCACTTCTACCTTCGCTAAACACCCCCACACTTTGAGGTATTTGTAAGAAGGTTTCCTTCCTTTCCACAACTCATAGGGAGTTTCGTCCCTTCCTTTAAGTGGAATCTTATTGAGGATATAGTTAGTTGTTAAAACAGCTTCCCCCCACATGTTATYAGGTAACCCAGAACTAATCAACAATGCATTCATCATCTCTTTCAAAGTACGATTCTTGCGTTCTGTAACTCCGTTCGATTGAGGTGCATACGGAGCTGTAGTTTGATGAATTATGCCACTTTTGTTGCACAACTCCTCAAACGGAGCTATGTATTCCCCTCCTCTATCACTCCGGATAGATTTGATTTTGCAGTTAAGTTGATTTTCGGCTTCATTTTTGAAGTTCTTAAAAGCTTTAATAGCCTCATCTTTACCTCTTAAAAGGTATAAGTAACAATACCTTGTGCAATCGTCAATAAAAGTAATGAAATACTTTTTACCATCTCTTGTTTGTACAAACTTCAAATCACATATGTCCGTGTTAATTAATTCTAGAGGGGTCGTGCTCCTTTCTACCGATTAAACGGTAACTTTGTCATTTTTGCTTCTACACAAATTTCACACTTACTTTTATTAAAAAATTTATTTACCTTAAGTAAATTGAGATTTGACAAACGTTTTATTGCATTTAGATTAACGTGGCCTAATCCACAATGCCATAAACTAGAGCACCCAGTCAAGTAAGAGGAATCAGAAGCAGTTTTATTAATGATAGGTTTTGGGCGTATAGCCATTACACTAAGTTTGAACAGTCCATCTGTAAGGTAACCCTTTCCCAGAGGTGTTCCAAACTTTGACGACCCATACCTGACGACCTAAAACCATACAGCCTTCCCTCGGCAGCCTGAAGTTATAACCGAGCACAATAATACAAGAAAATACAATCATATGCTTTTGAAAATTCAGAATACCATAAGTCATTTACTCGACCTAAAACAGGTAGATCAAAAATTCATTCCATCCCACAAACCATAATAATTACTTAAGCATCGCCTTATAACAATAACCATTTCATTAGCTCGCCAAGACCCCACATCATAGTTCATAATAGCCCATCAAGGCCCAAGATTGCGTTAACCATAAAGGCACAGAAACCCATAAAATCATAAATCATAAAGATATCATCGACCTAAAATAGGTCGGTCACAAAACCATTGCACCCAAAAATCATCGCTGACCTAAAAGCGTCAGCCCATTCCACAAAAACAATCACAAAACTGATACAAGTTGGTATATCAAATTAAGCAAAATCCATATTAAACCACATATGACCAAGAAAACCACTCAGTCTCCCATGTTTAAATGAAATAGACCATATTAAGTCAAAAATATATCAAATAAACCACTCCAAACCAAAAATAAACCAATACCAAGTCTCACAACAGTTTTAAGTTCCCCAATAAACAAGCAAGTCCCCCATATGCTAACCAAATAAACAAACCAAACCAAATCAATCAAGTAAACCATGTCAAATAAACTAAACCAAATAAACTCGAATCAACCAAATAAACTTGCTAACCCATATTAGCCAAATAAACCTGACTCGCACATAGGTCGCACGAATTTGTAATCAATCACACTCATACTTCATACCCTCATAAGACCATGAGATTCGAAAGAATAGTCAAACCATGACTTATACACAATCCAATAGAGCTAAATTCAGCTCGTATATAAAACATGTTAGCTCGCACAAAAACAACCATCCATAACACAATACAACAACCCAAAAAAGATATGTAAATCAGACATACTCTTCCCAAATCATAAGTAAAACATCATAACCACTTAACCATAAATTATCAATATAACTCGCCAAACACAACTCTCAAAACACAAAAACACAACTTTCAAAACACAAACTCCGTACGAGAGAAGTGCCCCCCGGTCCGGAGTTACCTACTCTCTCCACAAACTTCACAACTTCTCATCACAAAAACACAACTTCTCAACACTACCTCTCATCACAAACAATACTTCTCAACACTACCTTTCATCACAAACACAACTTCTCAACACTACCTCTCATCACAAACACAACTTCTTAACACAAATTCTCATCACAAACACACAACTTCTCACCACAAACCCACAACTTCTCACCACTAAAACACAACTTCTCAACACTGACTTCTCATCACAAAAAAACACAAATTTTCATCGCCAACTTCGTACGGGAGAAGTGCCCTCCGGTCCAGAGTTACCTTCTCCCGCCACAAAAACTTTCACTGCGGGAGAGGTGCCCTCCGAACAAGAGTTACCCTCTCCACACATCGCCGACCTAAAAGAAGCGTCAGCCCACTATCCACAAAAATAACAACTTTCACTGTGGGAGAGGTGCCCTCCGAACAAGAGTTACCCTCTCCCCACATCACCGACCTAAAAGAAGCGTCAGCCCACTGAAACAACAACTTCGCAACGAGAGAGGTGCCCTCCACACAAGAGTTACCCTCTCTCGCCATCGCCGACCTAAAAGAAGCGTTGGCTCGCTGAAACAACAACTTCGCGACAAGAGAGGTGCCCTCCACACAAGAGCTACTCTCTCTCGCCATCGCCGACCTAAAAGAAGCGGCGGCCCACTAAAACAACAACTTTCACTATGGGAGAGGTGCCCTCCACACAAGAGTTACCCTCTCTCGCCATTCGCCAACCTAAAAGAAGCGCCGGCCCACTGAAACAACAACTTCGCGACGAGAGAGGTGCCTTCCACACAAGAGTTACCCTCTCTCGCCATCGCCGACCTAAAAGAAGTGTCGGACCACAGAAAAAACAACTTTCACTATGGGAGAGGTGCCCTCCACACAAGAGTTACCCTCTCCCCCACTGTGCAAACGGACATGGCGAGCTCATAACCATCACCTCCTCAGCTGGTATGTGAATAACCGGAGCATGCATCTAGCATTTTTTACACGTTCGCACTAGTTCGCTAGCCATACCTTTCATTCCTGGCCAAAAGAAGCCATCCCGTAGCGTTATGCCCACCAGCGCCTTTCCCTTCGCATGCTCGCCGGAATATCTCTCATGTATTTCCTTTAACACTTCCAATCCTTGCTCCTTAGCCGAACATTCCAGAAAAGGTCCAAAGTGCGACCTTTTGTACAATTCCTCATGTATCACACAAAAACGAGCTGTTGTCCTAGCCTCCTTTGTTGTCAATCTCTCTACTTTGATGAGAACATCCCCTATTGATGTACGTCAATCATCTTTCAACTCGAGCTCCATAATCTCTCCCCCTTTTTCCACACTACTATGTCCCAATTCCATCAATGTGACTTTCCTAGTATCACAAGTCCCCAGTGCTCCTGCTATCCGATCGAGCTGATCAGCATGAGTGTTTTCAGCTCGCGGTAAATGCTCTAGATTAAATTCTTCAAAGTGTGCTGCTTCTTCGCGCAATTTATTCAAATATACCGCCATCCGTTCTTCCTTAGCCTCAAAAGAACCAGCGAACTAACAAGCTATCAGCTGAGAATTCGTATATGCCCATGACTTTCTTGCTCCCAACTCATCCGCCATTTTGATTCCCTTCACCCTGTGGCTCAAAAAGTACGGCCTCAACTTCCTTGAGTTACAAATCCACGCAAAACTTCCTTTCTCCAGCTCGGAATATGTATGAACAATATTTATAATTTATGAACACTTCCATTCTCATTTACTATACACATAACTCGTCAACTCCAACCATATACGAACCGAGATCGCGAAGACCTGTACTGGGTCGCAGAGACCTGAACCAGGTCGCGGAGACCTTAACATAAAACCTCTCCTCAATTATGCGATCTCTTCACGCTGAATTGACCATCTCCAAGTTAGATGTTCGGCAACCCATAAATTAACCCTATAAACCCAAGTTAATACAAACTAAATAGCCCTGCACTCAAATCCATTAGCAGAATCATAGAAAATATCATCCGAATATCGCAACCTTACTCGCGCCCATAACATGTTAATCAAACATTTTGAAAATCAAATATTTTCCTTTCCCACAACCACAAATATCATATCACCATCAAGCCATATAGGATTAAACAAAACTGACACAAGAATTTTCAGCACACATATACCAACTTTGAAGATTACACTGCTTTAATAGGTAATGAATTATAGAATAAACTATATTTGAATGTAAAGCCCTGCAAGTCTAGTTTACAACACAAAAATCGGATCTCAAAAAGGATCACCCAACAATGAGTTATTACCATTTTACTGGAGTATGGCAGTGCAGTATTTTCATATGGGAATGTGCAAGAATAAGCAATTCTTAGTGTGTTTTCATGATCCTACACATTCAAATACCTTGGGAGTTGATAAACACTTAATCTTTAGTCAAAAGTCATCTTTCTTATCTCTAAAAATATAAGCATATCCTCATAACCATATAAAATCAAATAAGTACTCCTCAACCAAGTGTTAAACCACATGAATCCATCTTCCACTTTCAACAAAAACATTAGTAGCACATTAACCCAAATATATCCAATCACTCAAATCCCATTAAAAGCCCCAAACATAATTGTCCTACTAATTATAAATTTTAAGCCTCATCCAAACTCATAATTAATTGTGTGACACCAAAAGAACCTAAATGTCACACGCATACGATCGAACCCATAAAATCGAGCAAAAAGGCTAACATATATAAAAGATACATCCTCTAAAAACCAAATAATAGAAAACTTATCTTTTCCTTTGAATGCCTCCAGGCCCATTCACCTCATTAAATCAACATAGAGGTTTCCCAATTATATTCCGCAGCTATAAACCTTGTACCTCCCTGTTCAGAGGGCAAATTGGATAACGGTCTGGTTCCCTTATCGCTTTGGATTTCGAGCAACAAAATAAATCAACCTTAGACCCGCAACCTCATCGATAGTTATCATTTAAGTATCGCAACCTTTATTCGCGTCCACAATTATGAAATTAACCTGTTACAAAAGAACTCACTAAAGAAATCAAACTCATCAAGCCTTTTCCGATCTTATAAAACCAATGAGTACCACACATCAATTCGTTAGAATTCGCATACTTACATCCTCCTGCAAAATCAACTAAATGATAGAAGAGCCCATTACCAAATACTAGAATCAATTTGTCAAATAATTGGTGGAATTCAAATAAATATGATAATAATGACCGTAGCATATAAACACACAATTCTTATGTAGACCATCCACATAATTAACTGTTATCAATCACATAACCATATCAGAGCTTCAACAATCCTGAATAGAAATTTAAATTAAAAACCCGACTAATAAACAAGTCCCAACCATTTCGAATACTTATAGTAAATCAAGCAAAATTACCACAACAAGTATATACATTCAGGCGATAATTACTACAATATACTCATAATTATATTCATGTAACCAGGTTTGTACGAAATAATTATCATGATACAATATGCATGGGTCGACAATGACTAATTTGCATTCGAATTTATACATCAAACCTCAGCATCTTCTTCAAAATCCGGAGAGTACAAAATCAAAAACCTCAATCTAATAATTCCCAGATTCCATAATACTCGATCACATTAACCACTACTAAAACAAAACAAATTTCACATGTAAACACGACCTGTGATTACATCAACCAGGCATAAATAATATATTTGATATTTTTATGCATATTTATTACCAATCATACACCATACTCAATAAGTAAACCATACGTCTACCCCCATGTAAATCAAGTCAATAAGCAAGTATTCCATATGACAACCCAATGAATCAACCAAACCATAGCATCATCTTTTAAACACATCACAATTGTCACCTATTGCCAACGTATATGACCCCAATTTGTATATCCTCGATTTTGAAAAAGAAAATAAATATTTATCTTGATTTCTGGTGATTTTGTTTAGTTTGATTCATACGCGACCTCCTCGCCTCAGATTTCGAACAACTAAATGAATCGACCTTGAATATTTGGACACGCGACCTCATCGCGTTTGTTTGCATTGACCATTCCCGGGTTAAGGTCTAGGCAACACATAGAGTTATCCTCAAAAACCAATATTAATACAAACTCAACAAATAGACCTCACTCAGTCCGTTAGTATGTGATCATAAGAATAATCAATAAATAAAACGCAAGCATCACAACCCTTACTCGTGCTCACAAATCTTCAAAACCTGATCTCCACCACTATTCATATTTAACCACTATATATCGTAAATAATATATCCAAAATTCAACTTCATTCAATCAGTTAGATTGCGCATAATTTAATTTTTAAAAGAAACTATATAAATAGTTTTCGGAAAATAATATCAGCTTTGTTCAAAATTCATTATAAAATTTTTTCGAACTCAAATTCAAATCTCCACCGTTCAGATTGAACTTCAATTGGTTTAGAATAACATATCAAACTTTTGGCTTGATCCAACGGTTTAATTTACTTTGAAAAATACTGCGCAGAGTTTTCCGAAAATAAAATCTGCTTCACTCGAAAATTCATATATATTCCCCCACACCTTAAAATCCGATCTCCACCGTGAAAAACGTAAATCAAAAGGTCCTCAAGGTTTTGTAAAAATTTTAACACGATCCAACGGTTGAAACGTTAGAAAACGATTGTTCAAATTCATAGCGTAGTCAGATTTTAGACTTACGAAAATTGTGTATCCTCATGTCTTTCGCTCAAGGACTCGATGTCCCTCTTTCCCATAGACGGCGCCACTTGATAAATACAAAAAGATTGGTTACCAAGAATATGGGGTACTAACCTCAAATTTGAGATCATGACCTGAAATAGCTTCCAACCACGTCACAGCGACCTGATAAGCTTCCAAAAAGCCTCTTGGTGACCTAACTGATTCTGCAAAACAGCACCTCCAGCCAAGGCGTGGGGCGGCCCCGACAAAGGTCATCCGATGCTTAAGTTAGATAGTGCGAGAGATAATTTGAGAGATCAATCCGTCATCAAAATAATATATCAATTAAGAGAGGTATGCACCCCTTTTATAGATACAAGAGAAGTCCTCCCCAAGACAGGGTTACCTTCTCCTAACATAATTCCATAAATACCACAACTGACTTAGAATTCGGATTCCTCCTATATGTCAAGTTCCCATAAACAATAAATCTCTCATTAAATAATCAGAATAGGCCTGGGCTTGTTATTCTTACCATACAGTCCGCCGGGACCCCACAATACCATTCATATTAGCCCATCCGGGCCTAATATTTATAAAGCCCATGATCGAGCTAAAATATAACGTCCAACACACAAGCATAAGAGGTCACGACCCTATATGAGAACTCATCCTCATACTACAGGTCGCTACTCTTCAAACCAGCTCGCCCACTTTCCCGAAGAAACCATCCAGCTCGCTCACCTCCCAGAAGAAACACCCTTTCCAGGAAAGATCGCTTACCACAAATACTCACATATATCAAATAATATTACGTATGGACATTTTGGTCCCTTGGAGAAACTGCTCTCGATTTTTCTATTTTTTTCTATTTTTTAAATATCGAGGGGAACACTTCCCTCGATTTTTTCCTCGAAAAACTGCTGTTTTTTTGTAGTGTTAGAGGTCAAAATATTGACAATTCTAAACTTTGACTCCAAATCAATGTTGATCGGAACATCCAATCATAAGTCCAATTATGGATTTAGAATGAGGGGTTGAGATGATTCAAATGATATACTTCTTTTTAATTTCTCGTCGTCGATAGCTAGTGGCCGATGGCAGCCATGAAGTGTGTGTGTATATGATAGAGGGAGAGAGAGAGAGAGAGAGACATAAGGGGAGAGGACAAAGTCAAATGCTTGTGTGTGTGTGATTATGAATTTTTCTTTTGTTATATAGTTAAGTTATCTATGTGGGCGGGTTCGGCAGCGGGTGAGTTAAGGATGTGAATATGGTAAAAATGGTATCAATATAACACTGATCTCACATAAATATTTGTCTATTGCAACCATATTTTAGTTCATAAACTTGAAAAATGTTAAAAAGTATACATTTTTCTTGCAAAAGTATAGCTAGGCTAAAACCTAGTAAAGTTGATAAAGGGGTTGATCGACCTAAAACTTGCATGGAGAAATAAAAATGAATATATATAAAAAAGTTTTTATAATTAAATAAAAAATTATATATAAGATAATATTAACAAAAAAAAATATTATGAAAATAATTTATATAAATTGTATTTATAATATAAGTATAAATATGTAAGTATATTACGAATTACTTGCAATAAACTAATTATATAACTAAATATTAATTAAATCAATCAAAACATAAAAAAATATAATTATTTAATAATAATTAATAAATATTAATTAGACATCGGTATAATGTGACATGGGATGAGAGTATGAAATCTTTTTAATTTCTCTAAGTATGTAAGTAAAGTTATTAACAAATTTAATTTAGTATTAAAATATAAAATTATTTAATAATAACAAAAAATTAATGAAGATTAAACAAGGGGCGGGAATGTGATAAATTTTACATTTCTAATTATGTAGATAAACTTATTAATGAATTTAATCTAAATATTAAATATAAAACTATTTAACAATAAAAAATAATAGTTCATAAAATGATTATACATTAGTAAAACACACGAGTTCAAAATTCTGAATCTTTCAAGTTTTATTTTTTATAAATTTTGTATTTAAGATTTAAAAACTCATTAATTATAAGAAATATTTTTTATATTTATCTTTTGGGATAATTCCCATATAATACACTCACCTCACTGTTAATTCCCAATTAGTCAATGAACTTTGTATCATCCCATTTAATCCAAATACATCCCATTAAATTAATAATTACAACTTAAATTATCATTAATACCCCTCAACCCAAAAAAACCTAATACACACATATTACCCACCACTCATTTACGGTTTCACCTATAATCCTAAAATTAGTTATAAAAGTAGGGTTTCACTTTTAATTTCTCAAGCCACATCGAATTCACCTTTTTCTCCACTCATCTTGTTACTGTTTTTCTTCTTTTCCTCAAAATCGCACAACTCAGTGTTCAACATCATATCAATCTCCTTGTGGAGGGATGTGTGGGGACGAGTTTCCTCTTGAACCCATGTCTTTGCCCTTTTTTTTAGCCCGGACAAAGATGACGGGTTGGATGAATTTTGGTTGGTGGCTAAGTCATCGCCGCCGCTGTGGATGGAGACGGAGGTGGTGTGATGCAGGGTTGAGGGATGAGATTGATAGTCATTTTGTTTTGGTGGGTGCTTCTTGTTTGTTTTGTTTTTGATGGTGGTGGGATAGAAATTTATATTTGATTCTTTTTGTTGTTGGGAGATTTCCAGATGTATACAACTTGCTCTTTTCATTTCTCTGTTTCTTTTCATTTTTCTGTTTCTTTTTTTCTTCGAGAAGGATGAAGGGTTTTAACTTTAATGTGGGGGCTTTATCTATGAATAATGTGCTAAAGTTTATGGGGACTTTACTTGAAACATTATAAATCGATTTTCACTTTTACAAAATTGGTATTGTAGATTTTTTGGCCCATTAAAAATTCTTTCTACACTTTTTTTAATTGTAAGAAATCAATAGTTATCCTTTAATTTGATTTATGTAGTATAGAATTATGTTTGTCGTTTATTGGTGGTTAGTATTAAATTAATTTTTCAATGTAGTATATAATCTCTTAATGTAATATGAATTTTCTTTATGTAGTATGGAATAAATGTAGTTGAATTAATTGTCTGAAATTAATTTTTCAATGTAGTATATAATTTCTAAAAGAAGTATGAATTTTCTTATGTAGTATAATTTTATGATTGTCCAAGATTTGTGGGTAGTATATAATTTCTCGATGTAGTATATAATTTCAAAATGTAGTATAATTTCTTTATTATGTTGTACAAGATTGGTTAGTATGAAATTAATTTCTCAATGTAATAAATGTGGTATATAGTTTTCTAAATGTAGTATGGATCTTTTTATGTAGTATAGAATTATAATTGTCCAAAATGGTTAGTATGAAATTAATACACAATAGTATGAGTTTTGGATGAATTAAACTTGAAAGAAAAAAGAAAAGAAAATCTGAATTTCTATTTTGAATTAAGTGAGAAGTTAGAGATTTCAGTTAACTATTTGGGAATAAATATTTCCACTAATTTGAAAACATGGGTAGTATGGAATTCGACCATGGGTAGTATAAAATTAATATGAATTTTATTTGAAAAAACTGAAAGAAAGAAAAAAGAAAATTAAAAAATAAAACAAAATTGGGTAGTAAGGGTAAACTTGTACACTTATATATTAAAGTTTGATTAAATTGGATATTAAATGAGTAAATGGGAAATTAATCTTTTCAATGGATTGTTTAAGAAAAGAATATTTTTCTTTTGGATTACATGGAAATTGTCCCTCTTTTTATAAACTACACGCAATATACGGATGTTGAAATTAGTACGTGTGCGCGCGCGGTCACCGAAGTGAAAACTGGGGTTCCACTTCCAGGGCACAATACATACCCCACTTTCGGATCGGACAAAATTTTGCAAGTGTGCTAAGA
>BMAC01000062.1:497328-547534 GCA_014905375.1 Phtheirospermum japonicum | reverse complement strand
ACAATTAAAAAAAGTGTAGAAAGAAATTTTTAATGGGCCAAAAAATCTACAATACCAATTTTGTAAAAGTGAAAATCGATTTATAATGTTTCAAGTAAAGTCCCCATAAACTTTAGCACATTATTCATAGATAAAGCCCCCACATTAAAGTTAAAACCCTTCATCCTTCTCGAAGAAAAAAAGAAACAGAAAAATGAAAAGAAACAGAGAAATGAAAAGAGCAAGTTGTATACATCTGGAAATCTCCCAACAACAAAAAAGAATCAAATATAAATTTCTATCCCACCACCATCAAAAACAAAAACAAACAAGAAGCACCCACCAAAACAAAATGACTATCAATCTCACTCCTCAACCCTGCATCCACCACCTCCGTCTCCATCCACAGCGGCGGCGATGACTTAGCCACCAACCAAAATTCATCCAACCCGTCATCTTTGTCCGGGCTAAAAAAAAGGGCAAAGACATGGGTTCAAGAGGAAACTCGTCCCCACACATCCCTCCACAAGGAGATTGATATGATGTTGAACACTGAGTTGTGCGATTTTGAGGAAAAGAAGAAAAACAGTAACAAGGACAATTAAAAAAAGTGTAGAAAGAAATTTTTAATGGGCCAAAAAATCTACAATACCAATTTTGTAAAAGTGAAAATCGATTTATAATGTTTCAAGTAAAAGTCCCCATAAACTTTAGCACATTATTCATAGATAAAGCCCCCACATTAAAGTTAAAACCCTTCATCCTTCTCGAAGAAAAAAAGAAACAGAAAAATGAAAAGAAACAGAGAAATGAAAAGAGCAAGTTGTATACATCTGGAAATCTCCCAACAACAAAAAGAATCAAATATAAATTTCTATCCCACCACCATCAAAAAAAAACAAACAAGAAGCACCCACCAAAACAAAATGACTATCAATCTCACTCCTCAACCCTGCATCCACCCACCTCCGTCTCCATCCACAGCGGCGGCGATGACTTAGCCACCAACCAAAATTCATCCAACCCGTCATCTTTGTCCGGGCTAAAAAAAAGGGCAAAGACATGGGTTCAAGAGGAAACTCGTCCCCCACACATCCCTCCACAAGGAGATTGATATGATGTTGAACACTGAGTTGTGCGATTTTGAGGAAAAGAAGAAAAACAGTAACAAGGACAATTAAAAAAAGTGTAGAAAGAATTTTTAATGGGCCAAAAAATCTACAATACCAATTTTGTAAAAGTGAAAATCGATTTATAATGTTTCAAGTAAAGTCCCCATAAACTTTAGCACATTATTCATAGATAAAGCCCCCACATTAAAGTTAAAACCCTTCATCCTTCTCGAAGAAAAAAAGAAACAGAAAAATGAAAAGAAACAGAGAAATGAAAAGAGCAAGTTGTATACATCTGGAAATCTCCCAACAACAAAAAGAATCAAATATAAATTTCTATCCCACCACCATCAAAAAAAAACAAACAAGAAGCACCCACCAAAACAAAATGACTATCAATCTCATCCCTCAACCCTGCATCCACCACCTCCGTCTCCATCCACAGCGGCGGCGATGACTTAGCCACCAACCAAAATTCATCCAACCCGTCATCTTTGTCCGGGCTAAAAAAAAGGGCAAAGACATGGGTTCAAGAGGAAACTCGTCCCCACACATCCCTCCACAAGGAGATTGATATGATGTTGAACACTGAGTTGTGCGATTTTGAGGAAAAGAAGAAAAACAGTAACAAGGTAGTATATAATTTCTAAAAGAAGTATGAATTTTCTTATGTAGTATAATTTTATGATTGTCCAAGATTTGTGGGTAGTATATAATTTCTCGATGTAGTATATAATTTRWAAATGTAGTATAATTTCTTTATTATGTWGTACAAGATTGGTTAGTATGAAATTAATTTCTCAATGTAATAAATGTGGTATATAGTTTCTAAATGTAGTATGGATTTTTTTATGTAGTATAGAATTATAATTGTCCAAAATGGTTAGTATGAAATTAATACACAATAGTATGAGTTTTGGATGAATTAAACTTGAAAGAAAAAAGAAAAGAAAATCTGAATTTCTATTTTGAATTAAGTGAGAAGTTAGAGATTTCAGTTAACTATTTGGGAATAAATATTTCCACTAATTTGAAAACATGAGTAGTATGGAATTCGACCATGGGTAGTATAAAATTAATATGAATTTTATTTGAAAAAACTGAAAGAAAGAAAAAAGAAAATTAAAAAATAAAACAAAATTGGATAGTAAGGGTAAACTTGTACAATTATATATTAAGTTTGATTAAATTAAATATTAAATGAGTAAATGGGAAATTAATCTTTTCAATGGATTATTAAGAAAAGAATATTTTTCTTTTGGATTACATGGAAATTGTCCCTCTTTTTATAAACTACACGCAATATACGGATGTTGAAATTAGTACGTGTGCGCGCGCGGTCACCGAAGTGAAACTGGGGTTCACTTCCAGGGCACAATACATACCCCACTTTCGGATCGGACAAAATTTTGCAAGTGTGCTAGACATTGTGTGTGTGTGTTCTTAAATTTCGAACTTATCTTCTATGTTTTCATTTATTTATCTATCTAGATATGTTTTGGACACGACAAATGGGAACTGGGATCTGCATGCACTGGCACTTCAAATACTCCTACATTATACGACAAGTATTTGGAAAATTTATAAAAGATTCTAACAAAAATATCTTTAATGAAATGTTTATTGTAGTACGATATTTGACAAAAACTCTAAAGTTTGTTACATGGTTAAAAAAAAAAATTATAATTCCAAGTACATTGTGTCAATTTAGATGGTGCTAAATATTCTCTTGTGTTTATCCTTTTTTATTATTTTTTTTTTCATTTTATATTTAGTAATTGTTTATCTATCTTTTTTATCCAATTACTTGTTAAATATTTTATACAATCCACATTTATTATTGGGGGTTTTCTTTTAATATTGTTAATCCACTTCACATGTCATTGGGAATTTATAGTACAATTGGATATATGTGAACGTGAAAATACCAAACTACAAATGTATAGTTTACATACAATATTTACTAGAAGTTGACTTTGTTAAATTTTATAATTACTAATTATACAAAAAAGATATATTTTTCTCCTAAATCATAAATGACCTATTTTCAGCAAATCATCAACATTTTTTCAATTTATCAATGGTGAGTTTTCTTTTCGTAAGGAAATAATTTTTTATTTTAACTTGGGATGTCTGGTTAAGTCACACACATTAAGGAGTGAAATGAATACTACGTATGAGTTAATATGTTGTTAGTTTTTAATACTTTGTTTGATACGTATAAGATTGCAAAGTCTTAATTATATTCCTTTAGGAGTTATTTTATATAGATATAATTTTATTTAAAATCTATATGCCGTTTATGTATTAGACTAATTAGTCTTTTATTCTTTTTTGAATATTATTTTGTTTAGATATTATTTTGATTTTCTTGTCAAATTATAAATATTAATTGTTTATAAAAGATTTGATAATTATCTTATTTGATAGTTATATCTTGTATATTATTAGAATTAGATTAGGATGTTCTCCTAGTATAAAATTTGTATGTTGAAAGTCAAACACTAGGAGTCTTAGATTTTATCTTATTCCCTCGTTAAAGTGATGTACACGTAATCTATTATTCAAATATTCATTCTTTCTTTTGTAGGTCTTTTTACAAGAGGATGTCTATATAAGGGTGAAGACTTGATCTACAACTTAACATGAAGGATATAAAAATTATATAGAGAAAAGATCAGGAAGTTTTAAGTTGAGAGCTTTTTATTTGGCACTGTTGTATTAATTGCAGGATAGACCAACGTTTTTGTTCCTCTCTGTTTCGATAATGCTTGTGTTAAGGTCATGGATTTGGGATAAGAAGAGAGGGCCTATGTATTCAGTTTCTTCTTTTTGTTAATGTGTGAATATGTGTGCGTGTGTGTGTTTTCTCACTCTTGTTTTTTTATATGTTTAATAGTTATTTACTAGGAAAAAATATGGAGCCATTTTGTTGAATTGAAGATTAATAAAAGATTATCTTGAAAACAATTCTGAATATCTATATTTCAAATTTGCAATCAAACAAAGTAAATTTATATGACAAAGGAAAAAAAACTTGAATATGAAAATAAAAATGAAAAATTCATATCTAATCAAGAAGCTCTTGAGTTATTTTGTTGGTGCAGATTTAAGTAGAGTGTTGTTGTTGTGATTCCACAAAACTTGTGTTATTTTGTTGCTATGATTTAGGTTATTTGTTGTTATGGATTAATGTTGAGTATTATCTTATCAATTATGTTATGTTGTTGCTATGGATTAAAGTAGGAGTGTTATCTCACTTGTGTCATTCTGTTGCCATAGGTTAAAGTGGAGTGTTATCTTTTGGTTTATTGTTCAGAGTCGTATGCTATTTTGATAATATCTCTATGAAATAATATTGAGATAACTTGTGTTCTAGTAGCTACTGCTTTACTATATAATAATAATAATAATAATAATAATAATAATAATTAATCCTCTCGGCAGCATATGAGATGTCATTAGATGGCACCCATTTGAAATTAATGTGACATTCAGTGAGCTCTGTTTTAATATTTGATACACATGTTTATATCTAATTAGTTGACTGTTGTTATGTATAAGTAATTAAGTATTAATGGGTTTTAACTTAGCGAAGTGGACTGAATTTCTTGAAATTATATTGAGATACCTTATGTCAGACCATCTTACACTCTCATATTGATAGTAAAAAAACAAACAAACATACATATGGCTTTGTGATAGTAAATTTGAATCTGCAATCTGAGCAATTATTTTTGGGATGTACGGTTATTTTCTTCTTTCTCAATATTAAAGTTAGGTTATAGTTAGATAATTTGAGCTGCGCATATTAGAATTCAAAGATTCGAATCCATTAGAAACTAAACTAGTATAAAAAATAACACAACAAATGCCATTTGATAGAATTCTAATCATCAGTTATTTGTCTCCGATCGTGCATAAATGAACCTTAAGTTTCAACTATGATTTTTGATCAAGATAAAACAAAAAATTTGATAACTAATATACATGGAGTTCACGCAAAAACATTGATTTTGATGACTGATTATTTGATTGTGTGTATTTACAATGACTTTGCACTTTTTTGCGTGCAACAGATCAGTAAAGATAATGACTAAAACAATTAACAAAAGATGCTTTGATGATTGATTAAATTGGATAAAGAAAGATTATAAGAATTTTGACTAAGTGTGAGCTGCTGCTTGAGTATATGTTTGTCCATTAAATGCCACATGTTTGTTAGCTTTAGGTGGTTGGATTTTATTTAATAACTATGATGTTCTAGAGATTGTCAATAATATGGCTTTGCCAACTACATTAGTTTGATTCTTGTTAGTTTGATTAGAGTACACTTGTTTTTCTGATTTGGCTTACAAAGTTTATCCATTTACTTAGAATTTATTAAAACGTGTAGTGTGTTTTATGATGCAGTATTACTTAGCATTAAGGTTATAAACCCGAAAGTTGGAGGATTAGAAATGAACTAGTATAAACTTTGAATGTGGATAAAATTAGAAATGAACGTTTTATAGGACTATTTGATAGTGTCTGGGGAATAATAGTGCAACTTCAGTAACATTGAACTTTATGTTAAGTTGGACTTCAGACAGCTTTAGATTAATGTATCATTTTGGCATCGATTACAATCATCAGTTTGAGTGATCAAATGACTACGATGGTCGCGTTGAATCTTTGTTGTCTGTTTCATCTATTACTTTTGCTTCTAATCGCCATGAAACATGTGTGGATCTGGATTTCACTAATGTCAGCTCAACTGTTGCCTGTTTGAGCTTTTCTTTGTTTAGGCATGATTAGTATCCAAATATTTCCCTCTTCTAAAATGAAGATATGCAGCAAGTTATTGCAAATTACATTATGTCATACATTTTTTCTTCATGAGAAAAAAGCAGGCTTCTTTCCATTTCTTGATGTAAAATTACTGCCTTGATTTTCCTACTTGTTCTTGAATGATTGAAGTTGCTAGGTCCTTTTCTGATTTTTTTTTTAATTTACAATGTTAAGTACATGTTTTCCTAATAAATGATGTTTTATGTTTTTCCCAACTTTTGTATCTTTTCCTAATAAATGATGTTTTTCCCTACTTTTATATCTGTAAAATTTGAAAGTATATGATTTTGAAAATAAGTATCAGTTTTATAATGTTGTTATTCAATGTTAACAAACACTGACTACCAACATCAACTAGAGTTAAAATAAAAATATGCAGCGGAAATAAAACTTAAGAATACAACAAATTAAATTCAGTTCACAAGTAAAAGTACTTGTGAACTTGGGTGTACAAACCCGAAAACTATATTAATTTCTTGTTCACGATCAATACAAAAATATGAAGTAATATATGAAAATTAAAATATCAAAAACTTGATACTAAATACTTGTCGCCGTGATAATAAGATCTTCTCCGTTGGTTACGCAATTTCGAAAAATTTCTTGATCTCGAACAATGAATCCAAGTAGCTATCTTGCTTGTGTTCTTCCTTAATGCTTTGCGTCGCTCGTTCCTTACTTTTTCGTGCGTCTCTTGGTTGTGGCAAAGATTGATTTGTCTTGTGTCCTTGTGTTGTCTAAAATAGACAAGTCCTAAAGTTCTAGTCTTGATAAACAAGAAAAATAAATCCTAAACAAAATTTAGGAAACTAATTAAAGTCCTAATCATAAACTAGGAAACAATAAGTCCTAAATCTAGTTCCCTAATTTATTTTGAGCCCAAGAAAGGCAAACAACTAAATAAGAAATTATTCCCAAAAATAAAATTCTCAACAATATCAATGCTTTTCATTGTTTCCAAATTATTGTTCACGATTTCTTATTACATGTGTACCGCTTGTATTTGTTTCCTCTGTAAACTACTCGTAATGTTATTGTTCGCCTGGTGAATGCCTGTAAGGCAATCTTTCCGTTGGTTAAGTCGTGTCAATATATAAGAGAATGAAGTTTTAAATTCGTCACTACCTTGTTTAGGCAGTATAAGTTTTATATATATATATATATATATATATATATATATATATATGTGTGTGTGTGTGTGTGTGTGTGTGTGTGTGTGTGTGAGTTCACATGAGAACCAATCCCTGTGTGGGAACTAGGAACCTGCTAAATTACATAGTATGTAATACTATTTATGAATCATGTACATGCTAATAAGATAATAGTAAAAATCAATGGAATATAAAAATAGCAATGTGAAAATATAAGTAGCATTTTGCATTATTTAAATTAGCATCACATATAATGTAATATAGCGATTCCTAAAGTTACCACATAGGAACTTGGTTCTCACATGATTCTAATCCTATATAGGGTGTATATATATATATACTTTTTTCACCATGTAATTGGTATATAGAATAAGTGTTAATGCATAATTATATAATATGGTAATTTGTAATTGGAAATATTGTTTTTTTTAGTGCATTGTATTGTCCACTTTTCAAAAAGGACCATTATATTGTCTAGTATCAAAACATCTACACTAAGTTGGTAAAATTATCAAAAAATATATAAAATAATCCAATCAGGCTTTTTGCTGACATGGCGTGATTCAATAACATTAAATTGAAAAAAAAAAAACTAGGAGAAATTCATTTTGGTTCATTATAATGACCACATTTTAGAAAAGATACATGACATTAGCCATTATCAAACCACATTTGTTAAGTTGACCAATTTTAAAAAAAAGGTCCAAAAGAACTTGATCGGGGAATTTTCTGACATAGCGTTATATTCTACATTTTCTTATAATTTTTCTTTAATTTAAACACTAAATTAAAGACAAAAACTAGTTTTGCTCTTCATTCTTTTGATTGAACAAAATTAATAAATTTTAATAAGTGAAAATTAAAAAACAAGTGATAAATATGAAAATATAAAATAGATCTTAAGAATTTATAAAATAAATATAAAGATTGATATGATTTTTTTTATTGTCAATAAGATTTTAATTAATAAAATCAAAAATTATGTATAAACATAAAACGAATCTTAAAAAACTACAAAAATATAGATATTTAGATGAGAAATTTTGTGTTTTTTTCATATTAAATTTTATATTTATTTTATAAATTTTTATGATTTATTTTATGTTATTATATTTATCAATAATTGTTTTATTTGATTTCTTTATTAAAAATATATTATTTTCAATATAAAATTTTATATTATTTTATAATTTCTTAATATTTATTGTAGATTTTTCATATTTATTTAATATTTTTATTTTATTTAAATTTTATTAGTTAGATGAAAGGAAAAAGAAAATGAAAAATAAAAGGGAGGGCAAATCAGTTTTGTAATGTTTATAATTATAAAAAAATGATAAGAAAATACAGAATCACGACATGTCAGCAAAAATATCAAACCAAATTCTTTTTGAACTTTTTTTGATTAATTGGCCAACAGTAAATCTGGTATGATAGTGGTCAATGTCACGTACCTTTTTTAGAATTTGGTCAATATAATGGACCATAATAAAACTTATTTCACAGGTTTTTTTTTTGGATTTAATGTTTAAAGTTAAAAAAATGATAAAAAAGTATTGAATCACGCCACATAAGCAAAAAAGCCCGATCGGGATAAATTTGTACCTCTTTTTAATAATTTTATCAATTTAGTGTATTTGTTTTGATATTGAACAATATCATATGGTCCTTTTTCAGAAAGTGAAGAATACAATGAATTCAAAAAGTAATCCTCTATCATTTTAATGTATATATAATATATATTGTTTATTCAAGAAAAAGTATTCAACATAATTTATTTAAAGATATTCAACATAATATATATATATATATATATATATATATATATATATATATATATATATATATATATATATATATATATATATATATATATATATAATCTCTAAAAATTCTTCTCATTGAATTTCTTGAAAATCTATTATATGCACCTAGTACACTCTATAGAAATTTGTTATCATTCAGTTATTTGTGATAATATATAACAGTTATAAGTGATGATATATGATAATTATACGTGATGATATATGACAAGAATATAGAGTTTAGGATTTTCTTTTCCATTTTAGGGTTAGTTTAAATTTAAAGTTTAATTTTTTCATTTTTAGACTTAATTTTCATTTCAAGGTTTATTTTCCCATCTTTTATTTAGTTTTCAATTTAGTGCCCCGACAAAAATCTACCATTTTAACAGTTATGTGATGATATGTGTTAGTTATATGTGATGATAAGTGTCAGTTATATGTGATGATATGTGATAGGAATTTAGGGTTTAGAGTTTAATATCAAATTTCACAGTTTAGTTTTCCATTTTAGGGTTTAGTTTTCCATTTTTAGGGTTTATTTTTTTTGTTTTTAGGTTAATATTGTACATTTTACGGTTTTAGATTTTAATTTAGAATTTCAATTATTTGTGATGATATGTATCAGTTATATGTGATGATATGTACTCATTATATATGATAATATATGTCAGTTATATGCGATAATAAATTAAATTATTAGGTGTACCTTGCAAGGTGCACTCAGGTCCATGGTATAATGACTCGAATTTATTCATAAACACAAAATAAACCTCCTAATATATAATATGGTCGAGGTCAGGTTATCACCCCTATATATTAATGCAAAATCCTCTTGACCTATGTGTCTGTTTCGTATGCTTTGCTTGACAAATAAAAAATTCTCGTGATTCGTTTAGTTATGTGTCATCCGAGCCTAATATTTACCTAATTTTATAATTTTCTTTTTATTGTATCTTACCTAATTTAAATCTTTTATTATACTTTTCCTTATTCAATAATTTCCTTTGATTCTCCTGATATAAATACATAAATAAGTCATATATAATTAGTAGATAAGATCTAAATTAGTTATTTTAATTAAAAGACATACATATGAAATAATTTGAATTACAAACAAAGAAAAAAAATTATTATGAAAATAACTAAATAAGTTTTATTGATAATGGAATTAAAATAATTTTACTTGAAGTTTCAAATATTCTATATAGTTAAAATATGAGTTATTTACAATTAACCTAAGTATGTAAATATATATTAGTAATGTATTCATTCCAAACATAAAAATATTAAATTATACACTAATAATTAATAAATATTAATTAGATACCAGTATAATGCGATACGGGTTGAGAGTTTGACATCTTTTGAATATCTCAAAGTATGTAACTAATAATTATTAACGAATTTATTTTAAACATTAATATTTAAAATTATTTAATAATAATTAATAAAATACAAATTAGACACATGTTTAGAATGTGATACCCTTTGAATTTTTGTAAATATATAACTAAGATTATTAATTAATTTAATTTAAACATTAAATACAAAATTATTTAATAGCTATAATAATTAATAAATAGATTAGGCATCTACAAGGGCACAGGTTGAGAATAAGTTATTTTAATTTTTTTAATTCAAAATTCATTAATTATCACAAATATTTTTTATATTTATCTTTTTATAAGTCCCGTGTAATACACGGGTGTTAAACAAGTATACATTAACGTAAAATCCTCCTAATCTATGTATCTGCTTCATATGTTTCGCTTGGATAATAAATATTTTTGGTACTTCGGTTTCTTATGTGTCATTCAAGCCTAATATATATCTA
Source organism: Phtheirospermum japonicum (assembly GCA_014905375.1). NCBI lineage: Eukaryota > Viridiplantae > Streptophyta > Magnoliopsida > Lamiales > Orobanchaceae > Phtheirospermum > Phtheirospermum japonicum. The sequence continues at coordinate 536,823 of BMAC01000062.1, read as the reverse complement.
ATTTAATATTTTACTTTTATTGCATCTTGTTTAATCTAATATATTCTTGTTATTATAATTAACCTAACTTAATAGTTATCTTTTATTATATTTTGTCTAATTTAATAATTTTCTTTTATACTCCTAATATAAAAATATAAATAAGTCATACATAATTAGTAGAAAAAATCTAAATTAATTATTTTAATTAAAAGACAATTTACATATGAAATAACTTTAATTGCAAAAAAAATATATATATATTTATGAAAATAACTAAATAAATTGTATTTATAATAAAAATTGAAATAGTTTATTTTTGAAATTTTAAATGTTCCGTATAGGTAAATTATGATATATTTGCAATAATTGGAGTATGCAACTAAATATTAGTAATGAATTCAATCTAAATATTAAAAAATAAAATTATATAACTATAATTAACTAATATTTATTAGACAATGACACAGTTCGAGAAGGTGTGAGAGTATTATATTTTTTGGAAAGTTTAAAGTATGTACCTATAATTAGGGAACTTCAACGGTGCTGAAGGCACCATTATTTACTTAATCACAACTAGTCGGTTACAAATTTTGATAAATATATGTATGTAAATGCAATGGGTGAGGGGAATGGTGTTTTCACGGCACTGTAGTCATTTCCCGATAATTATTAACAAAATTAATCTAAACATAAAGATATAAAATGAGTTAATAATAGTTAATTAATATATATTGGAGATGGTTGAAATATGACATCTTTTGAATTTTTATAAGTATGTAAATATAATTATTAACGAATATAATCTAAATATTAAAATATAATATTAATTAATAATTATAATAATTAATAAATTGAATAGGGTACAGATTGAGAATACATCCTTTTAAATTCTTATTTCAAATTTATAATTTATAATTTTCACAAATATTTTTTATATTTAGTTTTTTATAAATTTCGTGTACCATGGACCCAGGTGCATCTTGTAAGGTGTACCCTGTAAATTAATTTATCATCGTATATAACTGACATATATCATCACATATAAATGGTACATATCATTACATATAACTGATACATATTATCACAAATAACTGAAATTCTAAATTTAAAATTTAAAATCCTAAAATTAAAATATTAACCTAAAACAAAAAATTAAACCCAAAAAATAGAAAATTAATCCCTAAAATGAAAAACTAAATCCTAAAATTGAATATTAAACTCTAAATCCTAAACTTCTCTCATATATCATTACATATAACTCACGCATATCATCACATATAACTGGTACAAAGATAGATTTTTGCCGGGATCATAAAATGAAAAATTAGATGAAAAAATAAAAAACTAAACCTTAAAATGGAAAGTTAAACCCTAAAAATACTAAACTAAACCCTAAAATAGAAAAATAAACCCTAAAATAGAAAAGTAAACCCTAAACTATAAATTTTTATCAAATATCATCATTTATAAAAATTATATATTATCACGTATAACTATCATATATCATCATATAATAAGAGCATCTATCAAGTTGTACCCATCTACACCTAATAAATTACCTAATACATGCTGGTACTAGTAATATTTATTATGGTATGGGTAATAACTCGTAAAAACGAAGGAATGGGCATTTATAATATAGACAGAAAAGCGCGCTCAGAAACCGCGTGGGCTTGGCACATGTTAAAGGAAGGTCGGTTTGTCTTTTGTATTGTCTTCTTCAAGAATTTCGTTTTGTATCTGAGGTTTATACTTATCGGTCTTCTAATATTTAAGAATTAATATTTTGCTTATACTATTATTTCTTAGATTGCATGCATTTCTTCTTCCACGTCCAAACTTAACATAACTCTTTTGCCTTTCTCTCTCTTCCATTTTAATTCTTTAATTAGTATTTTGTATACATGGGTCACTTTCTAAGCTTTCGAGCACGAGTTCAAAATATCAAATTATTATTACGAATATTATTTATTTATTTAAAATTTCAAAATTAGTTAAAAAATTCTTACACTTCTATTTTTCTTAACATATATAATTAAATATTACTAAATACAATATTATAATATATCATTACTTTCCATACATAAATTGACATAAAATACAATATAATGTAAAAGTAAAAACATAAGAAGAAGACATAAAGGAGACGGTAGAAATTGGGGTTCTCTTATTTATCAAAAACTCTCTTTATATAGAGTATCAAATACATGCTTCCATAATACATAAAGATAACAAATACTTAAATTGTCCTTCATTAGTTACTTGTTGACAAAGGCACACTAATTGTGTTTTTCCTTCAACACTCCCCCTGTGCCAAGTCAAAGTGTGAAATGGTGTTTCATTGTTGCCTCGTTAAAACCTTGTCAAGTAACAAAACCCAATGAGAAAAATAAAACTTGGTCTAAGGAAAAAGAGTACAACACACCTATGTTGAGATCTTCTCTAAAATCTACACCTCTCTTTGATATGTACATCTATCAAGAGAATTTTGAAAGTCTCCACTTACTCAATTTACTTGATTCTTGAGAAAGTGCATAGTTGTTGGTTGTAGAATAATTGTGGTGATATTACTCATATTATCACATTTTCTTCAATGATAGAGTTCAAGCCACTATTATCAGGTATGTGAATGGTTATAACATTTACCATTGATAATCACGAACTAATACATGTATGATAATGATCTAATTACATGGATCGAATGAGTAACCAACATCAACGATACTATTAGTTTTTCACAATAGAAAGTAAACTCAACATTTTCTTTAGGGGTTACAAGACCATCTGCAGTCCCGATTATATTTATGAATTGGAAAAATAAACGCGCGTCAATGATTTCTCTTAGGTATCAAAGTACATTTTGATTCTATTCCAGCGACATTGCACTTTTTTGAGTTAAATCAAGATAAAAATTTTTAGAAATTAATATTTCGTCAAGTGTATTAGTATTGGTACAATAATGCGCATATTGTACATAGGAAGGGAATTTCAGCTCCCACCAGTTCTTCGTCATTCCGCTGACGAAATTGATCTTTACTTATATCTTCACTTTGACCAATCATAGGAGTGCTAGCATATTGTATTTATCCATATTTAATTGTCTAGTCGTCTTTAGGATATATGCGAACTGTAGGATTTAGTATCCCACAAACTCGGTTATAGTTTAAAGCCTTGACATGACCGAGTTTTCCCATGGTTCATTATCTCAAATGAAAATTTCAAATAATCAGCGATATCTCTTATTTCATTAAGAGTGAATATTATGTTCCTTTCATCAACATATAAAATTATAATCGCAAATTTAAAACTTATTTTCTTTATAAATACGCACGGGCATAGATTATCTTTTCTCAATCAAGTAGTAACTTAGACGGTTTTACCATTTATGTCTGGATTGTTTCAATCCATAAAGTGAGTGTTTTAATTTATTTGTAAATGCATTCCGTGGCTTAGAGTCAATTGCCTTGGTAAGGAAAGGCCAGCAAGCACTTTCTTATATATCTCAAAATCACGATACCCATAGAGATATGATGTAACCACAGGTATAAGTTGCATTCTCATTCTATAGAATTATAACATCTATTATGAGAGAGTACGTATCCCAATAGTCAATTACAGGACATTGTGAGAAACTTTGTACTTCAAGTCTAGATTTGCATCTCATAACTTTATTTTTCTCATTGTGCTTTATGACAAAACTTTGTTTATGTCTTACAGACTTTACACTTGGTGAGGTTAGCAATACTTGACCAAATACTCGTCTTGTTGTCATTGAATCTAGTTCTACCTAGATTGATTCTTTAGAATTAAGTCAATTTGCTCTTTGTTGACATTTCAATAGAGCGTGGTTCGATACCATCGTGCTCTATGATTCCTTGAACAACAACGTGTGTGTATATATATATAATCAATGTGTGTGGAAAGTATTTCCATCAACTCATATAAACTATCATAGTACATTGAGATTTCTTTATTCTATAGAATTATATTAAACATTGGAGTGTCCTCCAATAATGATTCATGGACATAAGTATAACCAGAGATAATGTCATGAGAGAAATTATGTTCATTGATGATCCATTGAAGTTGTGCCATACATGCCCTCTTATTCCTTGGGCGATTATTGATCGAACCAAGTGACCTTCCCCAGTTCCTTTTGGGAGTCACGACCTCAACCATACCTCCACTAAGTATGGTTGCAATGTCTTAATCCGTGACATTATGCCCTTTATGAGGACTTTTACCCTTGCAGACAGATTTGCAGCTGGTATAGATATGATCTCGTCACTTTAGAAATTGAGTCTTCTATACTTTGAAGATCAATTGTTCACTTTACTTTACTTTCATGTTACATTGTGAAATGCAGAGATCATAATGAGACATAGTGTGAAACTGTTCCTGTCGTTCCATTAGAAAATACTTTTTCTTATCTCCTCCTAACGACGGGAAGACTGTCTCATTAGAGTGACAAATCTAAATTTTTAGTGGTAAAGAGATTGTCTGTCATAGGTCTCAAACAGCGGATGACTGTTGGAGATTCATATCCAACATAAATACTTAATCGTCTTTAGAAATCCATATGAATGCGCTGTGGGGGTGCAATAGGCACATATATTGCGTAATCAAATATGCGTAGATATGAATTATCAGGCTTATATCCAGTTACCAACTGGTACGCAAAATACTTGGTTAGAAGAGGTTCATACATGAATAAGTAAGAGTTGCGTGCAATATTGCATAAACCTGTGCAGGGATAAATATATGAGTGCGCATAAATATTATCTTAGTCACCATCTATATTCTTTTCAACGATGTCTTCTTTGAGACCTTATTGTATATGCACATTAGGGTACAAGATGCATTACATAGATCTTGATTGAAATGCAATAGTTATCAAATACTCCTTATGTAATCTCTATAGCATTATGGGTTTGGGTGCTTTATAAGGGTGGTGAGTTCTCAATCATACTAAATATGCTAGAAGTTTTGCAAATACAACATTTTTGAGGACAATACGTGCCGAAGCATCAACCAAAAATATAAAATACTTGAATGATCTGCATTTTGAATGGTTATGTCTACATGTATCACCAATTATCGATTATAAGAATAAAATATTATACTTTGTATCATTAGCATATGCAGGTCTCAATCATATAGTTTTGTTAATGAACAAGTTTTTGAAAAAACGAGTGATGTATCTTGGAGTATGAATGTATGTAGTGATCCCAGTACTTTAAAATGCACTAGCTGTAATTGAACAACATTAGTTCGACAATATACTGTGCATTAAATTTCTATCTCATTTTGTGTTTCACTCAAAATAAAAGATGTCCATGTTTTTTTATTATAATGTGGACCATCATATCACGACGACCAAAGAAACCATGCCAGCCGTATCAAAACATGAATGAGTCATTGTCCAAAAGTTCATTGGTCATATCTTATAATTCAATAATCAAAAACTAGTAAAGTGAAGTTACTAGATTGACTCTAAAATATGCTTTCTTCCACATAAATTAAAGGTATAGTTCCATTCTCATTATGTATTTCTTAATGATAATCATCAACATGAATATCATCAAACTTAACAAGGTTCGTTTAGCTCTTAGTCTATTCTCGGCTTTTATAACTTTAATCAATGTGCCACTAGGCATCAACGCTTTGTCACATATAAATATCAATTCAGTGAATAATTGTCTATTCCTCGACAAATTCTCACATTCTTCAGAGATAATTGAACGAAATACTTTTCATTCTAATATTTTACATTATTTGTTAGATATGTTACATTATATCTAATAGTTTACTCCTGAACCTTTTATGTGAATGTGTGGTAAATAAACTCAATTATATTCAATGATTCAGAATAAAATACAAAATTTACCAATAAGTCAAAAATAATAATTAATTTAAATTAGGCCAAATCACATAAATCTAACTCCAAATAAGTTTTAAGACCAACATGTCTCTTCCCCTTTGCTTTGAGGTTGTTTCCACTATTCATATCGATCCTGGTTAGAAACAAGAAATTTCTTTATCCGGAGGTCTGATATTGGTATTATGAAAAATAATGTCATGTCTCTCAATGACTTACTATCATAATTAATATTATACAAGTGCATTAGTATGTTTGCTCAAGTGAGGAAAAATAGCGTGAGATCATATCTCTCAATTACTTATTTTCATTTAAATTCACTTTCTTTTTCACATATGGTAAGACTTGTTCTTTGTCGCAACATATCAAAGTCATTGACCCTTTTTAGCAAGCAAACAAATTTCTTTTTACTAGATTCTTAGGTTGAGAGTAGTGTTTCATAAAGTTCCCAAAACACTCATTTAGAGCACATCCCAAAGTTTGTTGAAAGTTTGTAACTAAATATGTTTACAATGTAAGATTGGGGTTAATATGAATTATCAAATTCATTAGAGAATTGACTTTGACTTAGTTTGATAATTCTTTGTCAGTTGGGTTGGTGGATGATATTATAGTGGAATTGTAGTTCTTATAGTTTCCACATCAAACCAATGATGGTAGTACTCAATTTATTTTGATTATATTATATTATATTTAGATTGAGTTAATTCAATCAATTTCTTTAGATGATGAATTTGAAGAATATATGTCATAATCTTTCTTTGATATTATGTGAATATACTTTATCACAAGACTTATTTATACAATTCTTTATCGTTCATGAATTTTCATTATCATGAAAATATGCTAATGTACAATCAATAATGCATACATTGAAAGTGGCTTATAAAATCAACTTGAAAAGAATTACCAACATACATGAATCTATCAATTCATCGAAGTTCATGATTAACTAAACATATACATATTGGTAAAATCATGATCAATCTCTCATGTAATCATGTAAATAACTTTATTTACGATTTCTACATAAGAAATCATCTAAAAGCATGAGTAATAATATATTATGTACTCTATGAATATCATTAAAGTATTGCAAAATTTCATATTTGTCAATATTGTACATAACATCACATGCATATAATCATAGGTAATATATATATACATATATATGCTTTGTATAAGAATGCACAATAATACATACAATGCCATATATCCATATAAATAAATATTAGGGTAATTCGAATTACCTTGGAGGAAAGACACGATTCTTTCCTAATTTTGTTTTTGAAATAGGTTTGTCCGAAATATGTTTCTGATGACATAGACCTTCAAAATCGATCTCCACTGTAAAAATCTAACCAATATATCTTGTGAAAAGTATACCCTAAATTCATCTTCATCCAACGGTTAGATTGTGCGTAATTTGAATAAAAAGTTGGACGGACAGCTTTGGAAAACAGGACCAGCTCTGTTCAAAGTTCATTATAGGATTCTTCAGACTTTATATTCAAATCCTCACCGTTATGATTCAACTTGTTTATGTTTCTAATAATATATCTAAATTTTGGCTTGATCCAATGGTTCAATCTTGCGAAATCTTATTGTTAAAAACACTGCACAGGAAATTTTGAAAATAAAATCTACTTTGTTCGAAAAATTATATATATATTTACACGTATCTTTGAATGAAATCTCCACCGTTCAGAATGTATTTCAATAGGTTTTGAAGGTGATGTAAAGATTATAACGCGATCCAACAGTTGAAACGTGAGAAAATGATTTCTCAAACTTATAGCGCAGTTAGATTTTTGACCTACAAAAATTGTGTAATTGTTGCTTTGGTTATGGAGGCTTATTTGTTCGATCATTCTCAATAGGTTAGAGTTTTGTGCTGATAACATGTAAAAGTAAAAGCATAAGAAGAAGATATAAAGGAGACGGTAGAAATTTGGTTCTCTTATTCATCAAAGACTCTCTTTATATAGGGTATCAAATACATATTTAAATAATACATAAAGATAACAAATACCTAAATTATTCTTCATTAGTTACTTGTTGACGAAAGCACACCAATTGTATTTTTCCTTCAACATATAACAATATATTATCATCCACATTTTATATATGACTAGAAAATGAGTATGAATACTATAACAAAGACAAACTCTTGAATACTACAAGATTCTTAATATTAAAATCTAAAATCCCAGCTAGGGTTATAAATGAATCGAGCCACTTGTGAGCCGTTAGCGAGAAGCTCAGTCAAAACTCGACTTGAGTTCGATGTTAACAAAACTCGAACCGACTCGAGTACGACTCGATTTTTAAAACGAGTCAAGTTCAAGCCACTTGGCTCGATGGCCCGCGAGGCGGCTCAAGCTAATATATAAGTACGACTCAATTTTAAAACGAGTCAAGTTCAAGACGCTTGGCTCGGTGGCTCGCGAGGCGGCTCAAGCCAATATATATATATATATATAAAACATATTTTACATACTTATTTGTATTAAGTATTATATATATTTACGGAAATGACTACGGTGCAGTGAAGGAACCATTCCCCCACCCTCCTGCATTTGTATCTATTGATATGTCTTACTACTTATCCCCTTAAATGATTTAATGGTTATAATTATGTGGAGAACGATATAGTCACGGTACCATAGAATCTCCCATCACCTCTATATATTGATGCAAAATCCTCCTAACTTATGTGTCTGTTTCGTATGGTTCATTTGATAAATAAAAAATTCTTGTGCTTCACTTTCTTATGTGTCATCCAAACCTAATATCTACCTAATTTAATATTTTTCTTTTATTATATCTTGCTAATTTGATCTTTTCATTTATTATATTTTGCCTAATTCAGTATTTCTCTTTTATTTAATTCAATACTTTTCTTTTATTCTCATAATATAAAAATCTAGATAAGTCATGTATAATAGTAAAAAAGATCTCAATTAGTTTTTTAATTTAAAAACAAATTACATATGAAATATTTTTAATTATAAAAATATTATTATGAAAATAATTAATTAAGTTATATTTATAATAAAAGTTAAAAAAGTTTTATTTTGGGATTTTAAATATTTTATATATATATAAATTAAGAGTTATTTGCAATAATATAATTATGTAACTAAATATTAGTGATGAATTCAATCTAAATATAAAACTATATAATAATGATTATTATTATCATTAAGTAATATTGATTAGATAACGGTACAATAGGACACGTGTTGAGAGTATGACATCTCTTAAATTTCTCAAAGTACGTAACTAATAATTATTAACAAATTTAATCTAAATATGAAAAATATAAAACACTTTAATAAAGATAATTAATTAATAAATATGTGACATAGGTTTAGAATGTGACTTCTTTGGAAAAAAAATAGTATGCAAATATAATATATTAGCGAATTTAATCTAAACATTAAATAAAAAATATTTCGAAATTATAATAATTAATAAATATATTTGAAATTTACAAGTCACGAGTTGATATTACTTCATTTGAATTTTTTATATTAGATTTAAAACATTCTAATTAACACAAATATTTTAATATTTATCTTTTGATAAGTCCCGTGTAATACACCATTGTTAAACTAGTTATATATATATATATATATATATATAGGGGTGGGTTCAAATAGAACCATGTCATTATATGCGAACCTGCGAACTAGTACTTTTATTATATACCAGCAGTACTTTTATTATACAACCACAGTGCTTTATTAATATTTTCAGTTATATACACCAAGTGCTTTTATTAGACAATTCTAATGCTTTTAATCAAATAAGGAAATATACAAAAAATCTGATCCATCCTTTTAATTAGATCTAAGGCCCATAATAGACCCTAGGTTCACATATAATGACATTGTTCTCATTTGAACCTAGTCCTATATATATATATATATATATATATATATATATATGTATGTATGTTTGTATGTATAGGATCATGTGAGAATGGATCCGTAGGTGAGAATGAGAATGAATTATGTCCACAAATTTTAATGCCTTTTTATTAAGAGATCGGTGGAATTTCTGTAATTATAAACACCCGGTGGCATTTTTGTAAATAAGAGACCTGGTGGTTTCTTGTCAAAAATCAGATGAAATTTCTGTTTCTCTCTCTAAAATTCTCTCCGTCCATGGCTACTGCTGGTGGGCCGCCGCTAGCACGACAAAGTTAGGGTTGGGCATTTCTAAAATCAGAAGGGGCCACGCCAGCGAATCGACCTTCGTGCCCTTGAAGGCCTTCTCCGTCGCTTCCCTCTTCGTCAGCGTCACCAACTCCGCAGCCATGGCATCTCTTCATTCTGTCGGCCTCAAATCTGTAAGATATTCATGCTGTTATTTTGTTTTTGGTGTAAAGACTCCCAATTTTACTGTGCGAGAGAGATCCTTTTCCAGAGAGTATAGAATGAAATGCATATGTGGATTTTTAGGGGTTTTTGTGTGTTTGAATGTGATTGATTAATATATGATTAATAATTTCCTCCTGCAGCTCTTCGAGGTTCGCTTCTCAATTTTCGACCACGCGGACGGGCCGAGTAGCCTGGCGACCCGTATGGTCCTCGCGGGCGGTTGGTTCACCCTGGCGCCTGTACCCGTTACCGTATTATCCCTCGCCGATCAAAAAATACCCGAGAAACACTCGCGCAAGCGAATGTGGAGAAAATTATTCTGTTATTCGTTATGCGCTCGGGGATCGGAATCCGAAGCATCTTCGCTTTTTCTGCGATTTAACATCGCGAGGAGTTGCGTGAACGATGGGTTCATCTGGTTCAACCATCTTGTCAAGCTAAACGCGCGCAAGCGCCGGATTAACAACGGGGCCGCACGGGCCATGGTGCGGGCCGTCACTAGCCGCGGTGGGTCGGTGCTACAAAACGCGGATCACGTGTGGGGCACGTGTTTCCTACTCCTCGGGTTCGGGAAGGACCCGATCGTCATCGAGCTCAGGGTGACCGAGTTGTTTGTTCTCGTGAAGGAGGTGATCTTTCCACTCGCGATATGGACCTTCGTGACGTTCGCGTGGTGCAGCGCGGCCATGGAGGTGCTCCGTCTGTGTACGGACGCACTGTAGGCGACGGACCAGGCGTTTTTGACACCTATCGATAGGTGGTTCGATAAGTCATTGTGCTGGAGGCCGATACAGACGAACACGCAGCTAAACCCGTGCCTGTGGCAGGACCTGGCGCTGGCGAGGGCGAGTGTGTTGGAGGTGAGGGCGAAGATGATTGTTAGAGGGGGGCAGTTTGATATAGGGGATGACTTGAACAGTAAGGCATTTTTTATTAGGACGTCGATTTGCGACGAGGATCATCCGGACACCGTATCAGCTCGTTAGACTCTCAATAAACTTACAAGGCTTCTTAATAGTGTCCAAACTCATAACTCGCCATAGGTTTTTTCTTTTTGGCGATCTTATAGTTTATATTAGAGGGGTATAGTGCAAATCTCGTTGGTTAGAGAAGTGGCATTTAGCTGTGATTAAATTTCCCTTGGTACAAAGAATAAATAGGTTTGCTCCACGAGAAGTGACATTTTGCTGAGATATTTGAAATAAATATTTTTGGTATGAAGGCTTTGTAATAATAAGAATATGTGAAATGTCGCATCTGATTGTATATGGGTCATTTCCCTTTTGTAATTATTGTCCTTTTTCTTGACTTTGGGAAAAGCGTATTCAAGATTGAGCATAAATTTTATTTTATGTCCAAGTAAGTGCTTGGAGATTAACTTTATTTAAATTGGTCCCTTGTTTTCATGAATTTACCATGCTACTGAATTAATAATGACAGCCACCCGTCAGTCAGTAGCTGAAGTGGGAAAAAGATTTTTCTTCTGCTTATTTAATTAGTGATATAACTTCGTCCTGGGTCCTTATTTTCTATTTAATTTCATACATTCGTTTACAATTTCAGTCATTTGGTGGCATCACTAATGTGCACATGCGTATGAACTAATGTGCAATTTGATGTGCATGTATTATTTTAATAGTTTTGTATATAGTGGATATTTGTGCATGTAGTTATGGACTAATGTGCAAGAGTGTATTAACTAATGTGCGATTTGATGTGTATGTATTTTTTAATTGTTTTGTATATAGAGGCTATTTTGTGCATGTAATTATGAACTAATATGCACGCGCGTATGAACTAATGTGCAATTTAGTGTGCATGCTTGTGTGAATTAATGTGCACGTAGTAGAACTAATGTGCAATACATTCACTTTTTTTTTTATGGCTAATGTATATTTGTATCTTTTGTTGTGTAAGCACTCTTGTCTAAGTAGAAGAAATTGGAACATAATGTTTATTATGTTTTGATGTCTATTTTTTGTTGTTCTGTTTGTTCATAAGTAGAAGAATTTTTTTGCGACTCAAAAAAGCTGTGTTTTGCATATTTTAAATTTTTTAATAATGGTCCTGGTGAGGGAAAGACAAATATTTAAGTTTCCAAATTTTTAACTTCGATGGTTGCGCTTTTGGTTGGACATATGTTATTGCATTACTTGTGTAAATGATATCATTACAATCCGATCATCGGGTTGGATTTATCATTAGACCCAAATTAAGCATAGTCGATGTACAATAAGAAAATATGTAAATATATTTAAATACAAGATAACAAGCAAATAGAGAAAGAAAATGCCAAAAATGTCTTATTTCTGAATCTCAGACAAAACTATAGTCCAATTAATTTGTACGAAAAGCCCAAAAGATCATCACCTAAAATAGGAATTAATAAAATACCATTGTGCATAAATTATTTCACTATCGTGCAAAATTTATTGATTGGTTGTGCAAAAAAATAATACTTGTTTGTGCACAACCTACGTCGCAAAATTAAGAGTAATAAAAATAAGAAAATAATATGAAGGGTCTTGAACTCTGCCAATTGCTCCTTTTTTTTACATAGTCTTGAACGCTAAAAATAAGAGCTAGGTGTCATGACCATATTTTGTCCAATAGGCTCACAATTGTGGGAAGAACATTCAACATTACCTGCAAAAGCTCGCATTCAATCAGTGCACAAAATATTACATGCCACATATAACACGACAGAACAACAAATCACACGACAACCAAATCAGACAACGACATATACAAAATTTTTTAAGACTTCACAACATGTGCAAAACACCTTTCAGTACGGACGTGCACAAGGGAACACACTAATGTGCACAAACTGACACCGAATTATGCACAAAACAAATTCGACTGCAACCACATCAGACGACGACATGTACAGATTTTTTAAGACTTCATGACACGTGCAAAATACCATTCAGCACGAACGTGCACAAGGGAACACACTAATGTGCACAAACTGATACTGAATTGTTGCACAAAAACAAATCAGACAGCAACCACATCAGACGACGACAAGCTACAAATTTTTTTAAGACTTCACGACACGTGCAAAACACCATTCAGCACGGACGTGCACAAGGTAACACACTAATGTGCACAAACTGACACTGAGTTATGCACAAAAAAATCAGACAGCAACCACATCAGACAACGACACGCACATATTTTTTTAAGACTTCACGACACGTGCAAAACACCATTCAGCACGGACATACACAAGGTAACACACTAATGTGCACAAACTGACACTGAGTTGAAAATAATTAGCCCAAACGCACATCAGACGAGTTTGTAAATCAGATACACTATTATAATTAGATGAATTGACCTAATTTAAAATAAATATTACGTGATTCGTCCAAAATCGAAGCCATTGATGTGCAAGAAAAATCAAATCGTATAAAACAAAAAAAAAATCAAGCAAGACCCTCCAAACACCACCAAATCCGCCTCAAATTCTTGAAACTCGTAGAAACCAAATGAAATCGAAGAAGATCTCGTGTTCAAAATCTATAGGCGAGTTGATTTTGGATTACCCCTAAAATCGAATAGGATCGTGCCTCCAAAATCAAAAAATTTCCCCAAAATCGAATAGGATTGTGTTTGAATAAAACCTAAAAGATTTTTTCGTGATTAAATAGAATAGGATCGAAGCAGATTTATTCAGCCCGGGCACATCCACCTTGAAGACGTGCGCTTCCAGCGTCTCCTTCCAGTCGATGTGAGCGTTTGCCACCGCCGTGGTTTCTCAGGCGATGGAGGACGGCAGATTGGAGATCGGAAAACCCTCAAATGGATCCCAAATGTCCAACAAGAACGGATCGAGCACGTTGCTGCGGCGGTTCTTTTTCTTCAGTTGAGTAATTGACTGGGTTAAAGGAGAAAGATAATATAAAGGGTGAGTCGATTCAGAATATTCTTAATTTGTTTGATTAAATTAGAACCATTAGATTAGATTAGTTATAATGGCCAGGATTCATTCTCTTTTCTCACCCATGAACCCATTCTCACCGGAACCCAACCCTATATATATATATATAATATTTAAAACAAAAATACAAGAAACAAAACAAAAAAAGTATCTAGTTCGCGAGTCGAGCTCGAGCTTCAATTGAGCCCTTGTGTAATTCTCGAGGCCGAGCTTGAGCAGACCAAAACTCAATCTCAATGCATCTAATTTGCACCTTTAATTCCAACAAATAGTATTATAAATAGGCAAAAAAATTAGTGTAGCATATTGGTTTAATTATTGAGATTGGTGTTGATTTTTTTAATGAAGGGTTACTGGATTCCATTGTCTTTTTCATGCTTTCAAATCAAGATTGTTACCTTTTTTTGTGTAGTTAGAATATAGGTGATTTGAAAATACCTATTGGATTTTGATATGATCATCGAACATTCGTTTCTCTAAATGATTTATTCTCATTTTTTGTTGTGTCTAATTTCCACTCTATTAGACATTTTACGATTTGTGTTAATGTGTTGATTAATAGTTACGTTTCTGTTCAAGTCATTTTAGTTATTCCTCTTTGTGTTCAAAAATCAAAATCAACATTCATTGGTCGCGTGTTTAGTTTAATTGCGTTAAAATGAGCATTTGGATTCCGACTGCCATTCCTCGAGAGATTCGACTCGATTCAAGCTTTCTACTTACAATCGCTTTGTTCTCTTCCAGACAAACTTTTCTAAAATAAAGTAAGTGCAAAAAGTTCGATTCAGGATTTGGCGCCGTTGTTGGGGAATGTCGAAGGTTTTAAAATGTCCATTCGTGTGTGATTAGTTAGTTAATTATAGTTTTCTTTCGACTCGATATGTTTAATTTTTAGGTGAGTGTATGCAAGAACGATAAGTACTTGGTGGAGAGCTTGTGCCCTTCATAGACAACATCAATAAATCAATTGTACTAAAGCCGCACCTAGAGGAGTTGAGGACAATATTCCTGAACAAGAACTAATAGACGAGACCCAAGCAAATCTAAACATCCTGGAAGATCAAAATGAGCATGATAATCACGACATTCTACACTCGTTCATTAATTAAAACATGAATCACAGTCATCCCGACGCATGAGTGCCTTTCGCTAATCAAAACCACGGCCCTCACAACACTTCTTCTTACAATCAAGCTCCACAAGAGCCTCACCCACCTCACCATGACTTTCCTCAAGGTCCACAAAACCGTACAATTAACAAGCCCAACAAGAAGCTCGAGGACCTTATATTCATTCAAACGAGAATTACCAGTTTCAAGAAACTCGGTTGACTCGTATGCGAGAGTTTGCTCTGCCCGTGATCGGCCCATCCACGTCATGTATCAGTTTGGGCCCTACGGTACAAGATTATAAGCTTAAAATGATTCACTCTAGTTAATTGCCCTCTTTCTATGGGCTACCAAACCAAGATCCTCTCAATTACATTCAAGATTTCTATGCCATCATCCAGACGTTCCCCCTTTAAGGCCTAAAAAAAGATCAACTCAAAATGCAATATTTTTCTTACACCTTCAGCAAGTATTACTCTAATACAAACTAGGACATGGTGTATCGAGCTACAACACGGTTCATGTCATTGGATCCCGACTCACCTGGAAAGTCGAGCTCTCTTGAAACGGTGCTAATGTTGCCTTTTATGACTTCGATGGAGCGAATGGTGTTAGATGGGGTCAATAGAGTGAGATATTCTTGGCGGGGTGTTTCTCGAGCGAGTTGGTATTTGATGAACTGTGGGGTGGAGAGCAAGTTGCACCATGTTTATATAAAGACCTGAGCCTGCCAATCGATTTCGTAGGGAGGCATAAGAATATGTCCATCAAGATTTCTTAGGGAAGATCCATTTTTGTGTTCAAGACTTTGTAGAGGTTTGGAAAGGATAATGTTTGCTTCTCGGAGGAAGGGAAACGCGAGACTTTTTTAAAATATTTACTAATAACTGACTTTAGTTGTCTGATAAAACTTATGAGCATCGGTTATTTTTGTACAACTGATGCATATACTCGTGAAACTCGACAATTTGTGGGCGAGGGAGGGATTCGAACCCGCGTGGTTCGTAGCCTCTGAAAAGTCAAATTTTGCCCCCAAATACACGAAAACTAGTTTTAAAAATAAATTTCATCGAAAATTTTCATATTTCCCACTCCAATTCGAACACGATTCATTCAACCTCACCTGCTGTTTGTCGTGGATTCCCCGTCACCTGTTGTTCGCAGAAGATTCCCCGTCGCCTATTTTCATCCTCGCCTGCTACAAATTGCGCAAAAATGTATGTTTTAGTACTTGTTCAGTTCGTTAATTAACATGTTTGGGTAATGTTTAGGTGTAGAAAATTAAATTCTCTGAGTTGGTAATTGGTGTTGGAACTAAGAATTTTGACCACAAGCATTTTCCGCTTCCGGTAGCCAAGTCGGACCATTCATGTAGGACTTAGAACTTTCAAGTTGGACCTTTCATGTTGATTAGGTATTTGTTCAGTATTTATGTTGAAGACCAGACCTCTGAATCCCATCCATCTCCAATGTTTATGACACGTTTAATTATCATATTAAATTTAGTTGTTGCCTTATGCAAAATACAAGAAAAATTAATTCACATACTCACATGAAGATCATCGGTGAACGTACTTTGAGGGATATATAGAGCTTATCTGTAGTAAATTAGTGATTATGGTTGATGTCATTTATTTGATAATTAATTTCACTGTCGTATTTTGGACATCATGTTCACAACCCATTTGAACCCTCTTGAACTATATGTTTTGTGGTAAGTACCTTCACAAAAGTTGTTAATATGCTTCTTAGTTGTCTGTAGCTTCTAGAATCATCCAAGTATCTATTTTCAATCTTGTAATCTGTTTAAATCTTTTGGTGTCTTCACAGTAGTTGTCGATTGATGTGTTAGCTTTCATTGCTGTATAAATAATTTTTTTTACATCTAATGTTTTAAGAATTTTATCAACTAAAGGCACAGAGTCATGACTGATTCTTCGAGCACCCAATGTGAACACGAGTCTGTGAAAAGAAGATCCAAAGGATCAACGACATGAAATAAAATGAAAAATAAGATGTCAGAGCAAAAGCATGTCGAATTCGACGATACAAATAAACCCATTGGGAAATATGCTGCCAATTTCAAAAATTACCTAGGTTCTCTAGTTCGGTCGCATGTAGATATTGACATCGACGAGTGGAAACACGTCGAGAGTGGTCTTAAGGATGTGATTTGGGAGGATTTGCATGTATATAATAATCAACTTTTTATAGTAAATTATCTGTTAATGAAATATGTCTGTTTCTTGTTTATTCAGAAAGAGTTCAATATTGAAGGTGATGAAAAGAAGAAGAACTTTCTGAAGGTTGCGGGAGTGAGGTGGACTGCTTTCAAGTCGCGGTTAGTGTGTGACTTCATAAAGAGGAAACACCCAAAATATGATCATCCATCCCAGTTGTATCCTTCCATTACGACTGATCAGTGGGAGAAATTCATTAATGATCATCAATCTAAAGAATTCGAGGCATGTACAGTGTATTACCTTTTTTTAAAAAAATACCAGAAATATATATCTAATATTTTCCTGAGAAAAAATTACTAGGAAAAAAGTAGGAAAGCTCGGGAGAGCTAGTCTCACAACCAGCATCCGCACTTTTTAGGACCCGGTGGATATGCTAGTGCGAAAGCTAAGTAGGTTATATCAGACCCTCTCTCGTCTTCATCTTCATGTGCTTCTCTTAGCTCGAGTATAGCTGCGGGTGATCGCAGCTTGGATTAGGTTCGAGCAAGAATTAAGAAAGACGAAAAGGGAAATTATGATATCCCGAATGAGCAAACGAAGGGGGTGGTTGATAAAATGGTAATTATATTTTTCAAAAGAATATATTTTTTTGGAAGTACTTACTTAATGAAATAGGGAAAATGTATTAAATGATGTTTATCATTTCTTGAAATAGGTAGAGAAGGCTCGAGAAGTCAGCGAAGGAACTTTGCACCTCAGAGGCACGATGACATATTGAATGCGTAGCCCCGTGAACGTGAGGGCTGTTTTTGGTCGAGGTTACGGTGGCTCTGACACAAGAAATCACGCAGTAGATGCAGGGTAAGTTTGATGCTCTACAAGCTCAATTCAATCGTTTGTATGATCAAGTGAATAACCAAGGTCCGCAGACTCCGGTTATTCACCACAACGTGCCATCAAAAGTTGACGAGGGTGCTGATTTCTACATGCCGACTCAAGGTGATCCACATAATAGTTGCCAATCAGTTGGATGGACTCCATTTCCTATGGTTGAGGTATAAATTAGATAATAAGTAGTGTATTTTCACAAACCTACTCATTCAAGCACCTTGGTAGTTGATGAATAAGTAATTCTTAGTCAAAATTCATTATGCATTATCATTTTCAGAGTCGTCTTTTCATTATTCATGTATTAGAAAATATGAAGTCTCATTTTTTGCTCGTCCTTTCATTAGAGAGTAGTTCTAATTATTGCCTGTTAATGGCATTGGATCGTATTATTTCCAAATTTTCTTTCATAATTAAAACATATTTTTACATGTATCAAGAATGTGAATACAAGACTAAAGGGGCTGAAAGTAATTAGGTTTGTTATATATATAATATTCTCAGGCTGTTATGGTCTGGGGATTTTTGCATTTTTGCGTTGTCAATACCTTCATATACTCAGGCCATTACGGTATAACCTACAAAACTTGAACTCGTTATCATAAAGTTATAATTTGTATTCATCATAAGAATATAACTATTTTTTCCAGACCATTAACTTTAGTCTACTTTAAGTAATAGAGTCCGACCGAGTGCCGCCTGGCCCTGTCCATTCTGGGGGATATAAAGGATTTTGCCAAGGGGATGGTTTACCCAACCAATGAGGACATGATCGTGCATCATCAGAAGGTGTCACCCGGTCATGTTAAGGTTTTAGTAGATGAAGTTGTTGAGGGTGCAGCAGAACCTCCTCTACCGGTAACAGCTCATCCAGAAATGAAGCACGTGGATGAAGTTTTAGGTAGCTTTTTGAAGTGGCTAGTCAGTTTGGTTCAGGCAAGAGAGGTAATAATATATGTTTTAATTTCACCAATTATTGATTTAGTTTTAGTATGCTCAATCATGGCTATATGTACAGGAACTTACAAGGCCATATTCAAAGAAACAAAGAAAAAGTCAAATGGAGACAAGTGGTGAGCAATTTGCAACAAACTAAGGCCACCTCTTGTTAATGACGTGGTCTTAAAGACTTTGGGATTTGATTGAAAAGATCTACACTCAATGATTCTATCGATGCTCGTGCATGTTGACTACGTCTCTATGGACCTAGAGCGCACCGTCTTCCAGCATGAAAGACAGACAAAAATTCTTGTGCTAATTGATTATATTCGGAGCTTGTTCAGAATGGGGTGGATTAGTATTGCTTGTGCAAGTCTTTGCGCAGTACGAGATTTCTTTTTCCTTATCAATTAGTTCAATATTTAGTTTAAATTTATTTAGTTTTGAATCTACTAATGATTTACAAGTGTCTTCGTGGGCTGGCTGAGAGTCTTTGCACCGGTGCCATCGGATTTCTTTGTCCAGCGCAGATCTGCAAAAAAAAATATATTAACTGAACCCGACTGCTGTGACGTCGTACATAAGTCATGCCTTTGATGCAATGTTTAGCAGGACATTCATTCTAGCACCATACCTAGACGAGTAAGAGAGAGTATTTCTTGTTATTTCTTCCTTTACTCTTTTACAATTATTATAATTTATAAAGATAATTAATCTTTGTGCTTATGAAAATGTGCAGTGACCACTGGGTGCTGCTAGTGATATGTTCTCTCAAGAATCAGGCTTAAATTTTACATTCAAAGACATACAAGAGGGAGTTGGATATCAAGACACATGTTAATACGTACGTAAATCTCCCCCATATATTTGTGTCTCTTATTTTTTGAAAAGGTAACTTGCTGTTCTTTTTTACAGTAATATCATTAAAAACAATTCACTTTCAGGTCTTTATTGTTAATGTACTGACTCTTTTTTGTGGGCAATTTTTTCATGGGCAAGTTGTTTCATAGCATTAATGTGATTTTTCTCTTTTCCACAACCTGATTCTTTCTAGAGCCTACTCTGTGTGTTTCCATTCATAAAACCGCTTGAAGTTTTTCATTAGATGTAATATAAGGTTGGGTGGTTCATCCGCTCATATTGGTTTTAAAACTGTAAATGTTTAATAAATAGGTAATAATTTCTTATTTTTATTAAAACAATAATTTTCGTGTTATTAACTCCTTGAGTGCAATGATTACTATTTGCAGGGCAGTTCGGACATATTGGTAAAGAAGAAACATATTGCAAAGAGAGGAAGAAACATGGCGTGGAATAATCTGCCTGTAAGTTATTCTTTAAGGTATTAACAATAAAATAGTATATTTGCCGTTACCCTAGTAGGCAAGTTAGTAAAGTTTTTTGACCCATTTCATTTTGACTCACCGATAGATCTATTGATAGGGGGATATTGATCTGGATTCATATGATTTTTGTAGTGTAATCAACAACCAGGAGGCAATGAGTGTGGTTATTATGTCATGAGGTATATGTATGACATTTGCTCTGGGGTCAGTATGAATTCTTCATTAGACAAGGTACGTGTATACTCATTTTTATTAGTAAAAACTACTGAATATGTTTTAAACTCCAAACTTAAACTTCCTTTTTAAAATGACAAATTGAAATTTTGAATCGGAATGTGTAGGCCTCATTTGGAGTTGAACCATACGAGCAAGAACTAATTGACAAAATGCGTGAGCTACGAGCAGAATTCATTACTCGGTAAATTACTCGTATATATGTATTTTTTTCTCAGTTTTAATTACTTTTTCTCAGTTATTAAGTAATTTATTTTGTAACTTGGTGTAGAACATTATGAGGACGTTGGTGGATTTCCTCTGGATTTTTTTAGTTAATGTGACTCTTATTCATTCACAAGAAAAAGCATGAAATGACAGATAAATAGCAGTAAAGAGGTTGTCTAAGGATTCAGGGTTGTAATTCAAAACCAGGTGTTGTTCATAGCCAAACTTCAACACAAGAATGGAGGAAAGGCTTTGGGGATTATCCTTCGAAGGAAACGAGATGCTTCTTATTGACGAGTTTAGTTTGTGAGCTTTGTGCTGTTGAACATGATAGATTCTCCCTTGAGGTTGGGGTTTGTTGCTACTTGTGTGATGAAATAATTAGTTCAACTTGAGTTTTATTAGATAGGATGGGAGTTTCTGCATTTGAGTTATTTATTATTGAATAAAATGCTTTTTTTATATTAAATTATTTTTTTGCAAATGATAATTATCAATTTTCTGGACAGGTATTAAAATAAATTTTTTGAAATTCTGGAAATTTTTTATCAAAAAATTTTGTGCATCAGTTTGTGCAAGCAGATGCATATAATCAACAGTGGCATCGGTTTGGATGACAACAACCGATTCTTACATGCTGTTTTTAACATTATGATGTACATCGGTTCTTGACAACAAAACCGATGCATATAAGTAAAAAAATGATATCGGTTACTCAACAACGACCGATGCCTATAGGTAACTATAGGCATCGGTTATGTAAACCAAACTGATGCCTATAGTTAACCTATAGGCATCGGTTGTGAGATCAAAATGATGCCCAAATCTCGCCACGAGGCATCGGTGATTTCAGAAAAACCGATGCGTATACATAAACATTAAGCATCGGTTATTTGTCAAAGCCGATGCCTACAGGTACACTATAGGCTTCGGTTGTGTTACAAAAATCGATGCCTTTAGAGGACATTAGGCATCGGTTATAGAACAAAATCAATGCTTATAAATACATTATAGGCATCGATTGTTTTACAAAAACCGATGTCTTTAGAGAATATTAGACATCAGTTTGTAATCAAAATCGACCTATAGGCATCAGTTGTTTTACAAAAACTTATGCCTTTAGAGGACATTAGGCATCGGTTGTAGAACAAAATCGATGCCTATAGGTACACTATAGGCATAGGTTGTTTTACCAAAAACCGATGCCTTCAGAGAAAATTAGGCATCGGTTCATATTCAAAACCGATGCCTATAGTGTACCTATAGGCATCGGTTGTTTTATAATAACCGATGCCTTTAGTGCTTGTAAATAGACATTAGGCATCAACTTGTGATGACTATATGCATCGATTATGGTCAAACAACCGATGGCTATATCTATTATAAGCATTGGTTGTAAAACCGATGCCTAAATTCCAGGTTATAGGCATCGGTCTAATAGGCATCGGTTGTAGAACCGATGCCTAATAGCAAAAACAATCGATGTTGTTGGGGGTTTTCTGTAGTAGTGTTACAATTTCTTTGAAGTTTATCTGTCACTTCCTTTTGCTTCTCTCATCAAGATCTCCAAAGATTTGATTTGTCGGATGATTCCTCTGAATTCTCGATGGAATATCCCTCTGATATAGGTCAGTTTTATTGTTAGGTTGCCAGTTCCGTCATGAGGTGGTGTTAGGTTCGGTGACATGTCACCAGAATTGTCACCACCTACACCTTCAGTTTCTGTACCTGCACTATCGCCGAAATCATCCGGAACTTATTGAGGACTATGATCATACACCAGATCATTGTCCTCAGTAGGTTTAATTCCACTAATCAAATCATCAAATCACATATTGACTGACTCCATCATGCAATGTGTTCTAAGGTTAAACAATCTGTAATCATGACTGTTCTGGGAATATCCCATGAAAAAATATTTGTCACTTTTCGAGTCCAGTTGTGAAAGATGCATCCTATCATTTAGTACATAGAAAACACATCCAAAGCCATGGAAATAACTCAAGTTAGGTTCTTTTGCCCAACAGTAACTCGTAGGGAGTAATATGTGACCCAGGTCTGAAATACACCCTATTGATTGTTTGGCAAGCAGTGTTCATTTCTTCTGCACAAAAGCGTTTTGCAATTCCGTTTGAGATAAGCATGGTTCTAGTCATCTCCACAAGGGATCTATTTTCGTTCAACTATACCATTCTGCTGGGGGGTAATAGGAGATGAAAATTCATGAATTATTCCTTCCTTTGAGCAATAGTTTGAAAAAGCCACATTTTCAAATTCCTTTCCATGATCAGACCTGATCCTACCAATGCTCACACAAAAACACACACACAACTTTTTAGCAAGTTTTTTGAAAGCTTCAAAAGCCTCAGATTTTTCTTTTAAAAACTCAACCCAAGTAAATCTAGAAAAATCATCAACAATTACCAGAACATATCTTTTACCTCCAAGGCTCTCCACTTCAAGTGGTCCCATGAGGTCGATGTGCATGAGTTCAAAGCAATTTGACGTGGTGAGGCTTTGTACATATGGGTGTGGCACCCTGACTTGTTTCCCTTTTTGGCATGCTTCGCAAACTGGAATGATCTTCGTGTTGAGCTTTGGTAAACTATTTACAGCTTCTTTCTTCACCAGCTTTTCCAACATCTTGTAGTTGACGTGTCCGGACTTATGATGCCATACCTCGACATCGCTTAATTGAGACAACTTACAGAAAACATCGCCATTAATTTGATAGCAATTGTCGGAGGTTCTTTGGCCACTGAGAATGCAAGCATTTATTTCATCGTAAACTTCACACTTTTCTTGTGTGAATTTAACACTGAAGCCACCATCACACAACTGACTAATGCTGATCAAGTTAGCCATCAGTACTTCAACATGTAACATATTTTTGAGCTTTACAATTCCTGGAACATGGAGAGTTCCTTGGCCAATGTCTGACCGTTTGCACCTCCACCATATTTCACTTTTCCTCCTTGGAATTTGACAATGTTCAAAAGGAGGTGTTCAGATCCGGTCATGTGTTTGGAGAATCCACTATCAAAATATCATGCTCCTGGAATGTGAGATTTAAGAGAGGTATAGATCATGTTGCACTTGATCTCCTCCTTCTTCACCCAGACCTATTTGACCTTGGTGTTGACTTTAGTGTTAATAACACGGAACCTGTCACGGGACTTAGTGATTAGCACATATTTGTCCTTATTTTCAGTAGTATTATAGCTTGTTTTTCTATTTGTTTTTGGTATAAGTTGGATGATTTAAGCTTAATTTCGTATTTTCATAGTTCCAGCTTATTTTACCGTATTTTGATCATAATTGATGCAATTAGGTGATATTTCGTTGTTTTCACCTTAAAGCTAAGCAACCGGAAGAGTTCAGCGCATAATTAGATGAAGTTGATGTTCAAGAAATGGAGAACGAGCCTTCCGATGAACGAGTAGAAAAGAGATAGAGAAGCTGAGGAAGACGCTCTGTCGTGTCGACTGACGCGAGCGTCGATGCCCCATCGGCGCAAGCCATGATCCGCGTTAGTCGACGCAGGGCCGACGCACCATCGACATAACTTGCTGAAGCATCGACTGAAGGAGCGTCAGTCGACGCACCGTCGACGCAACTTGCTGAAGCGTTGACTGAAGGAGCATCAATCGACGCACCGTCGATGCAACTTGCTGAAGCGTTGACTGAAGGAGCGTCAGTCAACGCACTGTCGACACAATTCTCTGAGGCGTCGATCCATGACCGCGTCAGTCGACGCATCTGCCCTGCCGATGCGCACACCAAGGCAGTAGCAACGCCGAGAACCAGCACGCGCCAGTCGACGCACCGTCGATGCGGCGGCCCAGAATCAGGATTTTAGGGCTTCTTATGCTCCAAGTTAAGGGAAATCTATATAAACCCCCCTAAGTCCGTCCCAAAAGGAGATACCTCTCACCCATACTCTGAATTTTTGATCTTTTGGTTCGAGAACAACACCGTCCACATCCCTATAACAACAATTGATCAAGATCGAAGATTCGAGGATCGCCAAGCTCCAACCGTCCGTTCGTGATTCGTTCTTCGACCAAGATCAACCACCTCTCCGGATTAGCTGGAGAATTTACTACGCTTTCTAGTTTAATAAGTACTCTAAACCCTTTATTCGTTTTCGTAGTTTAATTTATGCAATTAAGTAGCTGCTTTTCAATAATTGTTTTTGAATTGTTTCATGCTTAGAACCCTAGATACTTTTGGTATTAAATTCGTAATCTCAGTTTAATTAATGATTGGTTATCATTCTCGTTTAGTTAATTCATTTCGTTTTCATTGCGTTCTAGATAATTGTTGTTCGTTTATGCTAATTGATCTCGTTTAAGTTCTAGATTAATTTCTTTAGTTTACATGTTCTAGTTGCTTAATTAAAGTACCTAGTTTTAATTATTGTTCATGTGTTTTAAATTTCTAGATAATCAAAACAATCACCCACCCCCCCCCAATTTCGATTGTATGTTCCTCGAGAGAGGACTCGAGTCCAGTTGCCAAACTACGCGCGACCCCGTTCTCTTGCGAGCAAGCTATTGATCTTCTGACAAATTTTCATAAGTAGGCAACACAAAAGCTTGAATCAAGATTTTGGCGCCGTTGCCGGGGAACAAAACAAAGGTTTCAAAAATATGTTTTGTCATTTTTATTTTTATTGTAGTCGTTTATTTGTATAATTGTTTCTCTAGTCGATGCGTTTAATTTGCTGTTAAGTTCTTCCAAGGTCGTAGATCGCTTAGGCTCGAACTTGCACCATTCATCGACAACGTTCATCATTCGAATCAAGTGAGACCACCTCACTCATCCACAAGTGAATCGTCTGCCACGACAGATTTTATTTGTGATCCGATTCCGAAAACGATGTTGCGACTAGACAACCATGCCCACAACAATGAGGATGATCAACCTCCAAGGCATCCACTCATGCAATAAAGAAATGGGTACGGGAGTGAGCCAATTCGTCCTGACGGACCAGTACAACCTCAAGCGTACTGGGAAAATATTCAACGAAACGTAATAGACCATAATGACGTCCAAAGAAGAGGAGATAATCGCTACCGCACGTTCCGGACTACTATTCCGAGAGATCTTACCATGGCAACGAGCGGGTCAATGATTGGCTCGCAAATGATGGGTACCTTGAGAGAAACGAATACGCGAGGCCAAATAACCAAGAAAGATACCAACGGGAGGCACGC
The DNA here is from genome assembly GCA_014905375.1 of Phtheirospermum japonicum. NCBI lineage: Eukaryota > Viridiplantae > Streptophyta > Magnoliopsida > Lamiales > Orobanchaceae > Phtheirospermum > Phtheirospermum japonicum. The sequence goes on along the minus strand of BMAC01000062.1, from coordinate 510,504 downwards.
GAACCCAGACAAAGAGAGTTCACGACCCCTCAAGTGGGTCCCTATAGTTCGGCAATTGTGTTGGGTAGAACTGCGAGAGACTTCGAGTTGAAACCTCATATCATCAATAACCTCCCGTCATTTCACGGCCTCGCCAACGAAGATCCATTGACGTTCCTCAAGGAGTTCTATGCCAAAGTTAGTAGGATTCCATCTCCGGGGCTTCATCACGAAGACCTTCAAATGGTGTGTTTTCCGAGTTGCATGAAGGATAAAGCCAAGTCTTGGCTACTATCACTGGAACTGAGATCTCTGGTCGACTGGCCCATGGTGAGCGACAAATTCATTAATCAGTACTACTCAGCTCAGACGACGGGCCACATAAGGAGACAAATAGCCAACTTTGTCCAGCAAGACGTGGAGTTGTTTCACAAGGCATGGGAACGTTTCAAATCTCTGTTGCAAGCTTGCCCCCATCATCACAACTCTCCGGGGATGGTGAATCAACTCTTCTACGAAGGACTTATAGATTCTTACAAGAATAACGTAGAGGTAGCTGCTGGAGGAGATTTTGAGAATTTGACAACGACGGCTGCCAAGCAACTATTTGAAAGAATGAGCGAAAAGTCGAGGCAAACGAGCTCTCGACCATGAAAGATAAGGGTTAACGAGGCAACTGAGGTGCCAAGTAACGAGACCTTCGAGGCATGCAAACAGTTGCGGAGAGCAAGGGCATTCGGTGGATTCATGTACAATGAGGTATCACGAAGATACCGACGCTGAAGCGCACGCCATCAAAGACCAATTACGCAACATAGACCTTCCAACCTATGAGCACAGGCCTCAGACAAATCCCAAATTTAATGCAAATCGTAACTCTCCTTACTTAAAATGGGGCCCTGAAAATCCACTTTTTACCCCAGCACAAACTAAATCAACACAGCCACCACCGAGCAAATCACTACCAGCTGGGCCGACACCTACTCCTATACAGCCAAACAATCAGGTGCTAATTTGGCAACAGAACCAAGTCACCGAGACACTCAGAAATAGGGATGGATCGACAAATCTGACCACGCAAGTTAATAAGCAAGGAGAGGTCTTGGATGATTTATCTAAGAGCGTGAAGAACTTGGAGAAAATGATGGGCCAAATGGCGACATTCATGGCCAAACATGACAATGAAAAGGAGAAGTTTTCGAGCCAACCCAAGCAAGCTTCCGCAGTTCATATTCTACGAAGTGGGAAGACGATAGATAATGGGGTCGAAGAAAAGAACGAAGGGGACACTAATATTGCAAATGAGGGGCTGCCTACGGACAATGACCCTAAATTAGTTGACCAAATGCATAAGTCACCGAATCTGTACATTCTTGGGTCATTAAAAGGGAAGCCCCCGAATCAAGTACCCTCTCCAGTAACAGATGACGATTCCACCAAGCCTCCGACTCAGCAACCGAAGGCATCGCCAACCACTATTCGAGACAAGGTTCCTTTCCCAAGTTGCCTACGCCCAGCCAAAGAGAATAAAAAGTTCATGGAACTTTACAATCTGCTAAAAAATGTCAACATCAATCTTCCTCTGTTAGACGTAATCAAGACGATGCCCGCGTACGTGAAATTTTTCAAGGAATTAGTCGCAAGGGAACGACGTCTGGAGACACTTCAGCAAGTTAAGTTAACAAAGGAGGTGAGTGCCATATGCAAAGGGCCTCTACCCAAAAAGGAAAGAGACCCCGGCAGTTTCTGCATAACCATCACCTTGGGAAACGGACAGACAGCACGAGGCATGCTTGACCTTGGAGCAGGAATCAATTTGACGCCTTATTCCCTTTTAAGGAATTCGATTTGGGGACAATGAGACCAACGACGATGCGGCTACAATTGGCGGACCGATCAATTATACAACCACTTGGCATAGTCGAGGATGTTCTAGTTCAAGTTGGTGAGCTTGTGATTCTAGTCGATTTCGTCATACTAGATGTCGGCGAGGTTCTGAAGGAGGGCACTGAACATACTATTTTGATTGGTCGACCATTTATGTCCACTTCTTGTATACTAATTCACGTACACAAAGGGAGGATGACCTTATCCATGATGGGCGAGACAATCACATTTTCGCTGAAAGATATCCACAACAATCCTTCGCCATACATGAATGAAGATTTCTCATTTGTTGACCCGATTGCCTCCTGTGTTCATGAGCTTAAGGGGATCACTGTGCTACATGAGTTAAGCGTCGAGGACGACACGGAATGTTTGAACAGGGTGGCCGAGATGTTAGAGATAGATTTGAATGAGATCGACGAAGACCATGAAGAGATTGACGATTTTGATGAAGAATTGTTTGAAATAGCCACTGCACCCGAACTTGGTCCAAAGATGGAATTAAAGCCGCTACCGAGCCACTTAAAGTATGTTTTCCTCGAGCCCAACGAAACGAAATCAGTCATCATTTATTCAGCCTTGACGGAACACAAGGAGAAGGAGTTAGTTGAGGTGTTGAGCAACTATAAGGAAGCCATAGGATGGAGCATCAGCGACATCAAAGGAATAAGTCCCGTGACTTGCATGCATTGAATCGAGATGGAATCCGATGCCAGGCCTGTGAGGGACAGTCAACGGAGACTGACACCAACACTTTATGAGGTGGTTAAGAAAGAGATTTTTAAACTTAAAGACGAAGGAATCATTTTCGCCATCTCCGACTGCAAATGGGTAAGCCTAATTCATGTGGTTCCAAAGAAAGGAGGCATCACCATCTCCGAAAATGCAAAGGGTGAGATAGTGCCAACCCGACTAACTACTGGATGGTGTATGTGCATCGATTATAGTAAGTTAAATGCAGCCACTCGTAAGGATCATTTTCCTCTACCGTTCATCGACCAACTTCTCGACAATCTTGCGGGACACGAATTTTACTGCTTTCTGGATGGCCTTTCGGGCTATTATCAAGTGGCCATCGCTCCGGAAGATCAGAGCAAGACAACGTTCACATGCCCTTTTGGCCCCTTTGGCCTGTGCAATGCACCAGCGACTTTTCAAAGGTGCATGCTCTCAATTTTCAGTGATTTTATTGATGACTTTCTTGAAGTATTTATGCATGATTTTTCAATTTTTGGGTCATCTTTTGATAATTCTTTGTCTAATTTGTCAAGATTTCTAGAACGATGCATTGAGAAAAATCTAACTTTGAGTTGGGAGAATCCCATTTTATGGTAAAAAGTGGCACTGTTCTAGGCCATGTTGTTTCTAGAAAAGGGCTGGAGGTTGATAAGGCAAAAATTGATGCAATTGAAACCCTCCCTTCGCCTCGAGATCTTAAAGGGATTAGGAGTTTTCTTGATCATGCAGGTTTTTATAGACGTTTTATCAAAAACTTTTCAAAAATAAGTCGTCCACTTTACAAACTATTGACCTTAGATACTCCTTTCATTTTTAATGAAGAATGTCTGAATGCGTTTAATGAATTAAAAGCGAGTCTTACGTCTGCCCCTGTGGTTGTTGCTCCCGACTGGACCTTACCCTTTGAAATTATGTGTGATGCCTCTAACGATGCGGTGGGGTCTGTTTTGGGACAACGTGTGGAAAAATTGCTTAGGGTCATTTATTATGCTAGTTATATGCTAAACGATGCTCAACGTAATTTCGCTTGACAAATTTAGACCGTATATAGTTGGAGCTAAGGTAATTGTACATACTAATCATGCTGCTTTACGCCATTTGTTTTCCAAACCCCAAAGTAAGCCACGCCTTATTAGGTGGATTTTGTTGCTACAAGAATTTGATGTGGAAATAAATGATAGACGAGGTTGTGAAAATATTGTGGCGGATCACTTGTCTAGAATGATAATTGAGGAGAATGAGGGGGAGAAATTTATGATTAACGATCTTTTTCCTTATGAAAATATTTTTAATCTTGAGCAATTAATTACTCCTTGGTACGCTGATATTGTGAATTATCTTGTTTGCAAAATAGTGCCTAACCATTTATCCTACCAAGAACGGAAGAGATTTTTGAGTAAATGCAGGGACTACTTTTGGGATGATCCCGATGTTTTCAAACGCTGCAAGGATGGTCTAAATAGGAGATGCATTCCGAACGACGAAATGGGGAGTATTCTCCAATTTTGCCATGACCATGGAGGGCATTTTGGAGCTCAAAAGACGGCATTTAAAGTGTTACAAGCCGAATTTTATTGGCCGAGTTTATTTGCTGTTGCGTTTGAATATTGCAAAACTTGTGACAACTGCCAACGAACCGGAAACATAGGGAAGCGAGACGAAATGCCACAGGTACCCAACTAAGTGGTAGAGATTTTCGATGTATGGGGGATAGACTTTATGGGACCTTTCCCTAAGAGTGGAGATTTTGAGTACATCCTTGTTGGTGTCGACTACGTATCAAAATGGGTGGAAGAAATCCCTACTCGAAGAGCTAATGCAGAAGTTGTTCGCAAATTCCTCCAAGAAAATATTTTCAGTAGATTCAGGGTGCCGAAATCGATAATAAGTAATGGAGGAAGCCATTTTTGTAACAAAGTGTTTGCAAAGTTGATGAAAAAATATGGGGTCCGACACAAGGTAGCTATGCCTTAGCACCCTCAAACGTCTGGTCAAGTCAAAACGAGCAACCGTCAACTTAAGGCCATCCTCGAGAAAACAGTCGGGCGGAGTCGAAAGGATTGGGCAGTCAAACTTGTCGACGCACTGTGGGCATACCGAACAGCCTACAAGACGGTGCTTGGAATGAGCCCTTTTCGCCTAATCTATGGGAAAGCTTGCCATTTGCCCGTTGAGCTAGAGCATCGAGCTAGTTGGGCAATTCGGAAACTGAACATGAATTATGATGAGGCTGGCGAGTACAGGAAGTTGGAACTAACTGAACTTGAGGAAATAAGGAATGAGTCCTATGATGCTGCATGGAGGCAAAAGAAGATGACCAAAGTCTACCATGATCGGAAACTCGTCAACAAACAATTGGAGGTAGGTAAGTTAGCTCTAGTCTTTAACTCGAGATTAAAAATTTTTCCAGGGAAACTAAAATCAAAATGGAGTGGACCGTTCATGATAAAAGAGATGAACGAGTTTGGAGCTGTAACCCTTTTACGATGAAAAACGAGATGCAACATTTCAAGTTAATGGGCACCGCGTTAAATTGTACCGTGATGGAGAGATAACAAATCAAGATCGCGAAGTGTGGGCGATGGTAGACCCACCTCCGATGGCAATTTAATCACAGCACAGTTACGTCGAGCAAACGACGTTAAAAGATGCCCTTCTTGGGAAGCAACCCAAGCTACTGTATTTTCTTTATTTTGATTTTCTTTTATTTTAGTTATTTCTTTTTTCTACTTTTTGTAAGTGTTTGAACAGGATTTAGGTCGAGATAAGATTAATTCATCATTTGAAGAGTGAAAGATTCGCATGATAACCAGCCTGCAGCCGCGTCGACTGGCGCGGCGTCGACGTGGAAACGATGCTTCCTGGGCACGCGCGTCGACTGACGCAGCGTCGACGCCACCTGTGCGCGTGAGCAGATTTTTGGTAAGTTTTAGCTGCGATTTTTGGGAGTTTTATTCTAAATAGGTCAGCGAATTTTTGGGATTTATTTGCACGAAATTTTTCAAGATTGGGGTCAAGATCTTTTGTCTTAAAGGAGTTCTAATTAGATAAAGAAACTTAATATCTTTTCCCTTATCTATAATTTGGGTGAATTTAGAATTCCTATTTTTAAGGTCTTTTGATCCCTATATAAACCAAACCCCTTCACTCTTAGTTTTATTATTATTAAAGCTCTACATCTCCTTACACCAAAATATTTTCGCTCCACACCTTTCTTTACCATGAGGCCAATTCCAAAAACCACCAAAAACCTTGAGAAGAGGTGGATGATGAGAGAGGAGCACGACGAGAAATTGGACCAGCTGCATGATGAAGTCGAGAAGGCGAACGATCTGGTTGGTGATTATCAATTAGATGGGGTTAACTACACCCTCCAAATCGATGCTCTCAAGAACGAATTGAGAAGGGCGGAGGAGATCAACGAGGGGTTGAGGGACATGAACCTTCAACAAAGGACCACCATTCGAGGCTTAAGAGGTATTGAGCATGACCTCGGGCAGCAGAGGGAGGAACTTGATGAGCGTGCCATGACCAAGAACGAGCTCCGCGACGCACTTCTCCGGGCTCGAGAGATGATTGCCACCTTGACTAAGGATAATAATGAGATGATATGGGATACGGCCAGATTATCAGGAGAGATCGATATGAGGGACGAGCGCTTGAAGGAAGCAAATTCCGAAATAGGAAATTTGACACAAGATGGAATAACCCTCTTGCGAAGTAACCATGCAATCCGCGAGGAGAAATTTGCACTCTTACGATGAATTGAGGAGTTGGAGGCTCAAATCAAGGATTTTAATGTGAGAAACGCGGCGAACGAGTGGAACTTAGGATTTTGGCAGCAGTGCTTGGAAGAGGCTAGCAAGAAGATTGTCGCGTTAGAGCGATTGGGTTTCAAATCCACTTAGATTCTTGGGGCTTGCTATTATTTATCTATTTATGCTTTTCCATAATCGAGTCGTGGAATTGTCTTTCCACCTTATCCTGTTTAGTTTATTGCAATTTCAATTTTAATTCGGTTGTCTACGTATTTCGTTTCAGCAATTAATAAAGTTTTATTCTTCGCACGCCTTGCTTTTACAGATTTCTTGCACCGTGGATGTTTTTATTTTTCTTGTGAGATTGTGCAGTTATCCATGGTTAAAAATCATTTAGCATAGGGGGGTAATCGCTGGAATACGAACGGTAAAAACTTGTCGCCAACCTTCTATCGCGTCGACTGATGCGAGCGTCGATGCTCCGTCGACGCGGGTCATGATCCGCGCCAGTCGACGCCAAGTCGACGCCATGTCAACGCTGCCTGCGCACTACGGCCGGTTGCCCTGGGCGGAAGCGATGATTTTCTATAGCCGTTTTGTTCAAACAACAACCTTTGATTCCATCAATTGCTGAAGAGCCGTGGTAACGATTTCATAAGTTTACTATTGCTGATAACGTTTATTTTTATTTTTATTTTGGTTGTTATGTTTTAAGGACGTATCCAATCGTGCGGCTCTGGGAATGTGAAATTGCGCAACTTCAATGAAAAAGACTCGACCATTCATTTTCAGGGACGTTTTCTTACCCCCTTTCCTTGTTTGAATTGCTTTTCTTTATATTTTTGGCAATCAGGGGATTGCCGAGTTTTTAGGAGGAGGGGATGGTTGAGTGTGATTGAAATTTGTGTGCAATTTTTAAATTTTTACGTGATTGTTTGCTATTTCTGCGCTAAGTTGTGTTTGTATGGCATGCCTGTCGAAGTTAGTTATATATGATTTGATGTTCCTGTCTTTTGAGCGTGTATAAGTGCATAAAAATTTCAAATATTATTTATATATTGTAAATGGTACTTGGACACAATTGATTTCTCAAAACCTTAAAAGCAGCGTCAATTCAAAAATTTTCATGCAAAAAGCCAGTAAGTAGCCTGAGTGTTTATCATCTTTGCATGTACATGAATGAGTATTGATTTGAGATCTCTTTGAAACCACTGTGTGTAGTTGACTTGGAAAGAGGTTAAGGCACAGAAAAATCCCTATTTCTGGCCATACCCATATATTTTTAGCCACTATAAATTCTGAATGAGCCAATCATAGCCACATAATCCATTTCCATTAGCCATGAGTGATTTTTGAGTCGACCCCTACAACCATTTAAAGCGTGGGGCAGGAGTTAGTAATTTTTATTGGTTATTAGTGTTTTGGAGTTTTTATAAGGGATTTATGAAATTTTTGTACTAAAGGATCACCATCCTTCAATAAAAAGAAAAAAAAAGAAAGACCCCATAAAACAGAATTAGAGGGGGATAAAAAAAAGAAAATAAGAAGGATGGTGAATGGTGTTAGTCATTGCCTACGCGCTAATAAAGGCTTGTGTTTATTATTTATTTTATTTTATAAGCCTATTATTTAGAAAGCATGAGTTGTGTAAGAAGCGTGTTATGAGCTTCAATTGTGTTTAAGTGGTTCGAGCAAAAGTCGGTTTAGAGTTACGAGTTGGGAAATAGCCTAAGTTTAAAGGCTACGTTATGAGTGTTTAGTGAGGTTTNTGTTTGAATTGCTTCTCTTTATATTTATGGCAATCAGGGGATTGCCGAGTTTTTAAGAGGGGGGGATGGTTGAGTATGATTGAAATTTGTGTGCAATTTCTCAATTTTTACGTGATTGTTTGCTATTTCTGCGCTAAATTGTGTTTGTATGGCATGCCTGTCGAAGTTAACTATATGTGATTTAACGTTTTTTGTCTTTGATCGTGCATAAGTGCATAAATTTTTTAAAATTATTATATATATATTGTAAAATGGTACTTGAACGCAATTGATTTCGCAAAACTTTGAAAGCGGCGTCAATTCAAACTTTCTCATGCAAAAAGCCAGTGAGCAGCCTGAGTGTTTATCATTTTTGCATGTACTTGAATGAGCTTTGATTTGAGATCTCTTTGAAACCGCTGTGTGTAGTTGACTTGGAAAATGACGTTAAGGCACAAATAAAACCCTATTCCGGCCATATCCATAAATTTTAGCCACTATAATTCCCGAATGAGCCAATCACAGCCAAATAATCCATTTCCATTAGCCATGAGTGATTTTAGAGTCGACTCCTACAACCCATTAAAAGCGTGGGGTAGGAGTTAGTAATTTTTATTGGTTATTAGTGTTTTGGAAAAAAGGGATTTATGAATTTTTGAAATTAAGGATCACCATCCTTCAAAAAAAAAAAGAGAAAAAAAAAATAAAAAAGGGGGAAAGAAGAAAAGAAAGGCCCCATAAAACAGAATTAAAGGGGGATATATTAAAAAAGAAAAAATAAAAAGAAAATAAGAAGGATGGTGAATGGTGTTAGTCATTGCCTACGCACTAATAAAGGCTTATGTTTATTATTTATTTTATAAGCCTATTGTTTAGAAGGCATGAGTTGTGTAAGAAGTGTGTTATGAGCTTCAATTGTGTTTAAGTGGTTCGAGCAAAAGTCGGTTTACAGTTACGAGTTGGGAAATAACCTAAGTTTAAAGGCTGCGTTATGAGTGTTTAGTGAGGTTTTTATCTTTGAACGAGGTGAAGCGTATTGCTCCTTGATTAAAATAGGTTTGGTGAGTTATTGATCATGTTAGATCGTGAGTTAGCCACACGACTTATATATTCCATACCCGTCCAAAAAGCCTTACATTACAACCCGAAAAGACCTTTTCCGATTCTTTGTTCGATCACACACTTAATTTGCGATTGAAAAATTGATTTTCGGTGCTTGTTTATTGTGCTTGTATTTGTATAATTTGAGCGTATACACGTCCTATGCAGAAAATACTCGAGTGCTTGAGCGTACACCCCTATATATTTCTCTTTTGTGAGGATGCATGAATTRGATTTTGAAGCGAKAATGTTATACGGGTGGAGTGTTTGAAGTTGCATTGCATGTACCTATATTTTCAAAATTATTTAAGTAGCATAGCACGACTCATTGCTTGGACTGATTTTCATTTCTTGCTATACTTTGAATCTATCGTTTGTTCGAGGACGAACAAACCAATTAAGCGTGGGGTAGTTGATTAGCACATATTTGTCTTTATTTTTAGTAGTATTTTAGCTTATTTTTCTATTTGTTTTTGGTATAAATTGGATGATTTAAGCTTAATTTCTTATATTCATAGTTCCAGCTTATTTTACCGTATTTTGACCATAATTGATGCAATTAGGTGATATTTCATTTTTTTCACCTTACAGCTAAGCAACCGGAAGAGTTCATCACATAATTAGATGAAGTTGATGTTCAAGAAATGGAGAACAAGCCTTCCGGTGAATGAGTAGCAAAGAGATAGAGAAGCTGAGGAAGACGCTCTGTCGCGTTGACTGACGTGAGCGTCGATGACCCGTCGACGCGAGCCATGATCTGCGTTAGTCGACGCAGGGCCGACGCACCATCGACGTAACTTGCTGAAGCATCGACTGAAGGAGCGTCAGTCGACGCACCATCGACGCAACTTGCTGAAGCGTCGACTGAAGGAGCGTCAGTCGACGCACTCACGAAACACTTCTCTGAGGCATCGATCCATGACCGCGTCAGTCGACACACCTGCCCTGCCGACGCGCACACCTAGGCAGCAGCGACGCCGAGCACCAGCACGCGTCAGTCGACGCACTATCGACGTAACTTGCTGAAGCGTCGACTGAAGGAGCGTCAGTCGACGCACTCACGAAACACTTCTCTGAGGCGTCGATCCATGACCGCGTCAGTCGACACACCTGCCCTGCCGACGCGCACACCTAGGCAGCAGCGACGCCGAGTACCAGCACGCGTCAGTCGACGCACTATCGACGCACCAACGACGCGGCGGCCCAGAATCAGGATTTTAGGGTTTCTTATGCTCCAAGTTAAGGGAAATCTATACATAACCCCCTAAGTCCGTCCCAAAAGGAGATACCTCTCACCCATACTCTGAATTTTTGATCTTTTGGTTCGAGAACAACACCGTCCACATCCCTATAACAACAATTGATCAAGATCGAAGATTCGAGGATCTCCAAGCTCCAACCGTCCGTTCGTGATTCGTTCTTCGACCAAGATCAACCACCTCTCTGGATTTTCTGGAGAATTTACTACGCGCGATCCCGTTCTCTTGCGGGCAAGCTATTGATCTTTTGACAAATTTTCATAAGTAGGCAACACAAAAGCTTGAATCACTTAGCAGGCTGCCTTGTCCTCTGAAAATGATTTTTCTTGGCCGCTTTCTTCCCACAGAAAGGATGAATATGACCAGGGTCGTCACAGTGATGACAAACATACTGCCTTCTTATCTTTTGTGACACTTGGTCGTCTTCAGTTCTTGGTTAGTTTGTTGCAGTTGCTGTTAAGACTTGTAACCAATCCCGTGCTTTGGACTCTGGAAATGTCATTCCCAGAATTTCATCTAGCTTTTGCCGTTCCCTTGTTGAGATGTGAGAGAGTATCTTGAGTTTTCTTTAAATTGGTCTTCACTCGTTCTAATTCCTAGTCCTTCCTTGTAAGAGCTAATTCTAGACGAATTTTTTTTTTTCATTTGATCATCCTTCTCATGAGTTAGCTTCTCAACCTTAATCATAAGATCTTTCACCTTCAGAACTTGATTTCCCCAATTGGAAAACAGTTCGTCATACTCCATGCACAGTTTCTTGTACTTGTCAATTTTCTCTACAACCTCTGCATTCAGACACAAGGTGTTGGTATTGATATTATCAATAGGAATGTCGTCATCCCAGACAACATTAGCAAAAAACGCAAGAACTGACTTAGATGAGTCAGAATCACTTTCATCTTCATCATACTCCTTTGCAATCAAGTTCTTTTTCCTCAACGTGTTAGCACATTCGTTTTTGTAATTCCCCCAACCTTTACACTCGTGACATTGAATTTTGCTTAGAGATTTAGGGGAATTTGATGTCTTGGACTCGGAAGGTGAGGGCTGCAAATTAGAAAGCTTTTGCCCAGAAGATTTTGGTGGTTTCTCCGTTTTAGACTTTGAAAATGTCCCTCCAATGTTATTTTTTCTTCTCAAATGTTTGTTGAAGTTCTGAGTGACCAGAGATACTTCTTCCTCTCCAAGGGTGGTGTTTTCGATTTTATCTAACAATTCTCTCCAATCAACAACGTCAGTGTCATCATCCGAGTTAACATCGGAATTAAGGGCAATATTTTTCTCTTTTGATTTGGAACAAAGATGTTCCATCTCAAACGTTTTGAGCGATCCAACCAAGTCATCGAAGTCTAGATTATCAGTATCCTTTAGTTCTTCAATGGCAACCACCTTCACGCTAAACTTCTTCGAAATAGATCTGAGTAATTTTCCAACAAGGCGAAAATTGGACATGGCCTCGCCAAGTTCTCCGCACTCATTTGCGATCTCCGAAAGTCTCATGGCATAGTCCATGATCGACTCTTTTTCATCCATCCTCATCGACTCAAAAGTAGTAGTCAGCATTCTTAATGTTGACCTCTTCACACTTTGGGTTCCTTCGCACATCCTTTTCAATGCATCCCACGCATACTTTGCTGACTCTCACTTTTTGATCACTTTGTAGTAGTTTAAGTCAACATATCCACAGAGGGTGTTGATGCACTTAGAGTTCCAGTTTGAACTTGCTATCTCATCAGCGGCCTAGTCTGTTTCTTTCTTAATGATAGTGTCTCCATGAGCATCGGTAACTCGTGGCTTCTCTCATCCAATCAGAATGGTTCTCCACGCTCGTCCGTCGATATTCTTGATATGCCACCGCATCCTTTGCTTCCAGAGAGAGCAATTCTCTCCATTGAGGATATGAGATCGCGGATTCAATTGATCATCCATAATGTCAATAAACTAACAAAACAAGAATCGATATACTTAATGTCATGTACCCTACTCTGATACCAATTGTAGTTTTCTAGATCATTGATTTTGAAAAATGATGTTAAGTTTCCTGATAACTATCACCAGAACTAACGTCAATCAGTTTGAAAATTATGAACTGCAAGACACAACAAATGTTATGATTGATGATATAACACCAATAATAACATCAACAGAGTACGTATTAAACAGCAGTGGAATAAAAGAGATTAAATAAACACGATTTATCTTTAGTCCGTAAGTAAATGTACTTACGAACTTGTTTGTTCAAATTCGAAAACTATATTACTTATTTGTTGTTCAAGATCAATTCCAAAATAGCAAAGTAATATATGAAAAACAATTGCATCAACTCTTGATATAAAAATACTTGTCACTACGCTTCAGATGATATTCTCCGTTGGTCACGCAACTTTTAAGATCTCCTTATGCTGAACCGTAGCTCCAAGTCAATCTCTTGCTCGTGTTCTGCTTTTCAAAAACCGTCTTGCGTTTTTTCAAAAAGTCGTGTTCCTCTTGCGTCGATGTCTTCTCCTTTAAATAATCAAGACTCCTAGTCTTGACAAACAAGTTAGACAAAAGTTAAGGAAACTAAATAAAGTCCTAAACTCTACTTAGAAAACAAATCTGGAGTCCTATTTATTTTAAGTCCAAGAAAGACAAACAATTAAAATAGCAAAAATTGCTAAGAATCAAGATTCTCAACAAACACACACACACACACTAAAACACACA
>BMAC01000062.1:458153-497226 GCA_014905375.1 Phtheirospermum japonicum | reverse complement strand
ATTCTTGTGTAGGGACAATAGATTTATAAATCTTGAGTGTATACTTATGAGCACATTACGTTAAGCTTATTGATCAGTATTAATTTAAAACTGTGTATTACATGAAATTTATTAAAAGATAAAAAAAATATGATAATTACATAGTTTTAAATTTAAAATAAAAGGTTCAAAAGATGTAACCCATAACTTGTGCATTTTTAATCTATTTATTAGTTATTATAATTATTAAATAATTTTTTATTTTAGTGTTTAGATTAAATTCGTTAATAATTTTATCTACATACTAAAAATGATTCAATGATGTCACATTCTAAACCCTTGTCTAATTTTAATTAATTAATTATTATTAAATTAATCTACATATTATTACTTAGATTAAATTCGTTAATTATTTTCTATTAATTACTTTGAAAAACTCAAAAGATAACATACACTTGACCCGAGTTGCATTGTACCGGTGTCTAATCAATATTAATTAATAAATAATTTTCTATTTGGATTGAATTCTTTACTAATACTTAGTTACATACTTATATTATTGCAAATAACTCCTCATTTACCTATATAGAATATATAAGTTCCCAAAATAAATATTTTTAATTTTTTTATACCTTTGAGGAATCCGCCCTCTTTGAAAGCATCTTTCCTTCCCGCTGATGTCATCTAATTAGCAAAGATCATGCGAACTCACTCAACCGTACTAGACCAAATACTAACATTAACATACCTATAAAAAGAAGACCAGGCAAGAAGAATGTTCGTCTACCTGGCCTTGCTGGACCCTGACGATAGACACCATTAGTGGGTCTGTAATATAACTTATTTAGTTATTTTCATAGTTTGTTTTTTTTACAATTAAATTATTTCATATGTAGTTTGTCTTTAAATAGATAACTAATATAGATTTTTCTTGTAATGATATATGACTTATTTATAATTTATATTCGTAGAATAAATAATAGTATTTAAAGAAATAAAAGAGAAATACTGAATTAGGCAAAGTAAAATAAAATAAGAAAATCTTAATTAGGCAAGATATAATAAAAGAAAAATATTAAATTAGCTAGGTATTAGACTTGGGTGACACATAAGCAACCGAAACACCATATTTTTTTTTGTCAAACGAAGCATACAAAGTAGACACATATGTTAAGAGAATTTTGAATTAATATATACAAGTGATAATATGTATTTTAAACTAATTAAAATCTAATCCTATAGATTAATAAACCTAAATAGAAGTAAAAAATATTTTATCGGTAAACTGCCAATTTACCATTTAATTTCGAGATTCTCTTTATCTGAATATTCTGATTTTGTCCGTTGATTTTGTATTCTTTACTCTTTCTCGTAAAGAATTTCTTACCTCATATCAAATTGTAAATAAAGTTTTGGAAATAACTACGATGTGATAAGGTACCATGTCATGCTCCCCACTCACATTGCATTTACATCCATTAATTTCTCCTACTACTTATTTCCTAAAATGATATAATGATCATAATTAAGTGAACAACACGTCACTGTATAATCTTCCCAACATTTTATACCCCCTTTATCACTTTATCTTATTTGAAGGAAAAGAGCACTTACCAAACATTTGATGATTTACTATTATGTAATTAGGTACAAATTAATTTGAGGTCGATTGACCAACTATATTAAGAATAAAGTCAATTGTGACCACGAGTTGGTCACAAACTGAAACGTCACCGTATAATCTTACCAAGATTTTATACCGCCTTTATCACTTTATCTTATTTGAAGGAAAAGAGCACTTGCATGTTAGGAAGCATGTCGGATACCAAGCATTTGATGATTTATTATTATGTAATTAGGTACAAATTAATTTGAGATCGATTGACCAACTGTATTAAGAATAAAGTCAATTGTGACCACGAGTTGGTCACAAACTGAAACTAAAAAAATAGGCGAATAATAGTGGGGAATTTTACGGTATCGTATCAGTTTTTATTTAATTATAATCATTAAATTATTTTAGGAGATAAGTAGTGTGGTAGAGCAATTGATGTAAATGCAAGGGACGAGAGGGCATGGTGCCTTTGGTGAACCGTTGTCCTCTTCAATAATAATAATAATAATGAGCATGGGATGCGATTTTAGAAGTGAGGTACTACTAATTTGTAATGTCAACTCAGGATTTTCTAGCTACTACGTCTTGAGGTTAAGTGTAAACATAAGCACAAGTCAAAGGTGAGGGGATGAGAGTTTTGTCTCAAAAATAGGAGTCCCTATGTACCAAAAGCACCGGCAAACATACTGCTGCGTTCGGTAATATAGCATCATTTAGGGGGAAAAGAGAGTTTGTAACAAGGTGGGATCGGGTGGAAAGTCTTTTTATTTCTATGGGGAATATTCATCATCATAGTATAGAAGAGGATTAATTAAATGAGTTATAAAATTTATTTAAGCACGAAACTTTTGTTTCAAGTACACATTCCGATATTGAATTTAGTTTTGGAGGTCAGATTGGTAATTCGATGCATTTACGTCATCAATCTCGTGTTCCATCACAAAACTATATACTAATTCTAATTAAGGCTATCTTCAAAAACTAACTCTGAGTTTAGACACATTAAAATAGATAAAAAGAAAATCTTTTAACTTAAAACCACAAGCATTTATTTATCAACAAAAATGCACCCTAAGAGGAAAGATAATTGTAATTTTAAATAGACCACACTTGGGGGTTGTAGTTTGTAATTATCCATTTTTCAATATACCTTCAATTTGGATATGGGAACGAATGTCAGGTGAATGATGAACATCAATCGATATATTAGATTTAATAATAATAATATAATTTAATCTGTGCAAAATACTCGGCAAATGTTCAATGTTTGCGGCGCAACCCCAAACAGCATATCAGAGAAAACATGTCATTGTTTTATAAGATGCCTTCGAAACTAGGTAAAATCGGAGTTAGATTTCAGACAAAAATGAGAAAACAACTGCATTGAAACATGAACCTCGTAGAACCACCTTTTTGTAATTTGGATAACTTATTAACAAACTTAATTATTTCGATTAATTATAAAAATAGTATTAATTGTATCCAATGCAAAAATTAAATCCCACTTCTCTAATCTCAATAGTTCAATATAACAAACAAGATTTTGAAGTTTTGCGTACAAGGGAGCAAAGACTAAATGAATTCATATTCACAACAGTTGTAATTATGTATTACACTCCTTAATTTTAAGAGTATTGAACTGTTATTTCAATAATTTTTTCGGTTAAATAAGAAGAGTATAATCACTAAAAAATAATCGCATCAAATATAATATAAGATAACGCATTAAAAATGTTTAGGGAGGTTTTCACCCCTACGGTACCATACCCATCCTTCACAATTTGAAATTCCTAAAATCATATAAAACTTAGTGTTTCTTCATATATATGAAACGGTGATTGATAGTCATAGGTAACATACCCCAAAGCCAACTTACCTGAAAAAAACAAAATCGATATTTTAAAATATTAAATACTTAGTGATGAAGAAAGGCAATGGCAAAAGAGTCATTTCCACATAAGAAGCGTTCCTATCTTTGTCCTATAAACACTCGTGTGTACCCTTGTATCTTGAGGTACACTTGTGTCTGCAGTTCCAGGTGCATATATTAAGTCACTCTTTTCAATCTCATTTCACACCAAAACATGGCCGAAGCCCCTGAACCGAAGGTGGAGATGCCAGCGAAGACACGATGGATTCCGAAACCGGAGCAAATCATGATCCTCGAGTCCATCTTCAACAGCGGCATCGTTAACCCTTCAAAGGAGGAGACGGTGAGAATCCGGAAGCTGCTCGAGAAATACGGCCAGGTCGCCAACGCCAACGTCTTCTACTGGTTCCAGAACCGCCGCTCCAGGTCCCGCCGCCGCCAGCGCCAACTCGAGGCCAAGGGCGGCGCCAGCAGCGAGCAGCCGCCAGCTCAGGCGCAGGGGAGCGGCGGCGGTGGCCATACTATTCAGTATGCAGACTATATGAGTGTTGGTTTGGGGCCTCATTCAATGTCATATGGTACTCTGAACATGGGCTCGCCATCATATCCGGTCGGCCCATCTTCGTCCTCTTCAGTTCATGGAAATGATACTTACAACAATAGTCCAGATGATTTCATCTCGTTTTTGGGCCCTCCGGCGGGCATGGTTCAGGAATATGAGCACAGCCCGATTTTGTGCTCTTCAGGTGCTTCTGGTTTCAACTACCAACCTGGTAAGCAATTTGAAATTCGAGTTGTTGTATCATTTTAATATTTAATTCCTTACCCATGTTAAATAGAACCCTAATTTTCATTCTTATTTTCTTTGAAACCTTCAAACCCTAATTCTAATTCTATGACATCATTAAAATGATTTTTCTTTCAAAAATAAATACTATTTTTTTATAGTTTTCCTTAAATTTTATTTTGAAAATTTTCTTTTTCAGCAATGATAACCGTGTTTATCAATGGAGTGCCAACGGAGGTGGAAACGGGGCCTGTGGACATTAAATCGATGTTTGATGGAGATTTTCTGATGTATCATTCTTCAGGGATGCAAATTCAGGTTAATGAGTATGGTGTGGTGCAGACTCTCCACCACGGTGAAAGCTATATTGTGGTAATTATTAATTAATGAGATATACTCGAATCATCCAATTTTGCATCGAATACATCAGCTCAAATCATCGAATTTTGTGTCGCAAATGTCAGCTCACAGCTCTAATATTAACATATTAGTTGCACTGAATTCATCGTCTCTGTCGTCATTCACCCATTTACTATATATAATATGGAAAACAATCTATGTTTTTATAAATGATTCGAATCAAATTAATTTGATATCACTTTTCATTTGGATGGGCAATGAAAATGGTATATAAAATCGTGTACATCTTATACCGACACAAATGAAGTCAATTTTTTTAATCTTATGTTTACAATTTATCTACTAGACTCGTTTATAAAAATATATTTTTTTCGAATATTCCGTAAACATACTTAAAACATCATATATATATACTTTTCCTTAATTTTTCAAAATCATTCTTCAAACCCATATTATTTGGATCAAATCCGTCTTATGTCCAAGAACATATCATAAAGAATTCGTTACTAAATTTGATTTTAAGTTCACATTGATTTAGTAGCTGTTGAATATGTGAAGAAGAAGTTTGAAATTATATTGCACATGCACCCAGAAAGTCATTAATTGACTATACCGATCCTGCGGAGTTTTCAAGCATTCCTATATGTAAGTTTATGTACTAAAAAAAACATAATAAAAAAAAAAAGACGATGATATTGCATTTCGATCAAGAATAAGAATTTCTTTCTTTTCTTTTTTTCTTTTTTGAAAATTGTGGTTCACCAAATATATTTTATATGAAGTACTTAATTCTTGCTCTGATTATTTTCAGGTTCCGCATCCTTGATTCTGAGTGCAAGGTAGCTGCCTCTGAGAGCTTGGTCCCCCTTAAATGGAAGAAAAGTTGTTTTGGGGTTTCGAATAATATTTTCATATTGTAGTTTTTTTTTGTTTTTTTTTTTCAATGGTTATCTTCTACTGCAACATGGTTCAATAATAAAAGCTAGTTATATACTATAATTCTACTACTGAGTCTAGTTATAAGAAGTAATTATGATACAACTTGAGAAAATTCTTATCGTTTCAGTTGAAAAAATGAGTTTACACTTTCTTCTTGTTGTTGTTGTTGAACGATTATCATAAGTCCTCGTATATGTGATTTGTATATAGATTTTGAATTCCTTTAAAAGTCCAATTCGTAGTTGGATAGGTAAATTTTCTATTCATTTTAAAATTTTATTTTGTCTACCTATTATTTTAACTTAAAATCTATATTTTGTTTGATACTTATTATATTAATAAGTATTTTTATTATTTTTGTAGTATTATTTTGTCTAAATATTCTTTTCACATTCTTAACAAGTATATTAGATATTAACAGGTAGATCAAATTGGTATGGTCAAGTATGTTCTTTTCTCTAGTGATATGGTCATACGATAATGTATGACGAAACTCCATACCCGTCTTAGACCCAAATTCGGTACATCAAATTGGATCCATATAATAAGAAAAAAAAAATAATGGAACCCAGCTCACTGCAATCAACAGGTCGGGGGAATGAAGCTCCTTTATTCTCTCCATTCTCTCCCTTTTCTCTCCTCGTTGAGATTTTGAGAATGCGAAAAAATCACAAGCACAACGCCATAAATACTAAAAATCATGACGAATATCATGGAGCTTATAGAGGGCGATAAAGCGGGAAGGGAGTTGTAATTTTGATTTTCTGTTTCATGTTGAAAAATCTCTATTTTCATAGCCCGAGAATACTAAATCTAGGCTGTAATAAAATGGAACGAAGCCTAATGTTGTACTTGTTACTAGGGACACGAAAACTCGGGAAAACAAGGTTGTACCTTTGGGTGTTGATGAGGGTATTTCATATACATACGGAACTGATTCCAAGTAGCATTAGTAGAAAAAAAGCTCTATAAAACAGACATTCTAGAACGGTTCTGGCTGTAAATTCTACAATGTCGTCTGATGACATTTTTAAAATAAAAGAATTCATACGCTAGAACAAGTATTACAATATACATTCTAAAATAATTGGAGTTCTTTCATATCTAAAATGTCTTTACAAAATGCGTTCTTGTATATTCAATATCTAGAACGTACGTTTAAATATATTCTGGTATATTAAAATATTTTATACTTATATTGTAAATACGTTCTTATATATTCAATTATTTAAAACGTATTTTGTAAAAACATTCTGGTATATCAAATTATTTAGAACGTAGTTTCTAAAGACGTTAGGAATGAAATAAAAGTTTAATTTAATGCTGGAATGAGAAAAGTCTGCGTTCAATTTGCCTTATCCCTCATCCTCTCCTATCCATTATCCCTCATCCTCTCCTATCCATTCATTCCAGCCCTAGATTGACATGAGCACTCGAAATCTATTCACCATTTAAGCCATAGATTAATCTCGAGTTTCATAGCCCTAGAGATAAACAACCTTATTTCCATGTATGTTTCACACACACACACACACAAACACACACACACACATTGACGGAAAATGCTGATGAGCTGAAATCTGTCAGCATATACTACCGGATTACTATACTGATAGGTATAGGCCGTCAACAATATTAAAAAAAGAATCACTAACAGCCTATACCTGTCAGCAATATATGGTTATATTAATCATTTATAAATAATATACATATAATTATTTATAGGGTTATATAATGAATATAAAAATATAATATATAATAAGTCTCAATAAATAATAATATATATGTATAATAAATATATTTTTACGATATACTTTTTAATAATAATAATAATATATAATTGTATTTTATCATTTATAAATATAATATTATATATATATATATATAATTTCCAAGAATATAAAATAAATATAACTTATAAATTTATAATAAATATTTTTTACGATATACTTTTTAATAATAATAATAATATATAATTGTATTTTATCATTTATAAATATAATATTATATATATATATATATAATTTCCAAGAATATAAAATAAATATAACTTATAAATTTATAATAAATATTTTTTAATTAAAAGTATAAAATTATGTAATTTTCTTCTACTTATATACAATAATATTATATGTTTATAATATCATTATTCATAAATATTATTATAAATAACAATACTAATTAATATAAATTTATTATAATATTTTATTTATTATTATCTAAACATATTATTATTATTATAACTTTATATATAACATAACTTTAAATAAATATTACTTTATTATAATACATTGTAAAATAATATTATATATTTATAATATAATTAATTATTTATAATATAAAATATATAATTATATTAAACATTTATAAATATAATATAATATACATAATCAATTAATTAATTATAAATATAATTTATTTCTAATATATATTTATGAATATAATATAATTATAGTTTAAAAACCAGCGATTACGCGAGAATTGATAAGAAAATCATAACAATATTTATTTTAAAAATAAGTTCACAAAGTAGACATTAATACAAAGTGAAAAAATAATATTCACTTTAAATTTGGAAAACCTACTTTATACACGATATTATTAATATGCAGATGCCGAGAAATAATATATCAAGTTCAAACGCCGGATTATTATTCACTTTATTTGAGAAAACTCATTGTATATCACATTTACTATTTTATTTTATATTTTACATTGAAACTAATATTCTTGAACCATTTAGATCTCTTAATTCTCACTAAGTTCAAATGAGCTCAGTTAGACAAGATTTCTTAAAATTTGTTCATCTTTATATACCAACCCAACATGTTTATTGAAATGAAATGACTCTATATTCAACTAAATAGAAATAGATGATTTAGACACAATATTATAAACGTTTCATATATATATGAACGTTTATATATATTTGGATACTATATGAGAATTTTATTCTTATTAATTATATATTTGGTATCATAATTAATCGTGTTTAATATATTTTTTTTTAATACTTCAATTACCAAATGTGCAGTAATTACGAGAGGAGAAGTTTAGTATATATGTATATGGGAAAATTAAAAAAAAAAATTGTGAGAATACTACTCTTACTAATTTATATTTGGTAATATAATTAATTGTGTTTAATATATTTTTCTATTTATACGAATATATATATATATATATATATATATATATATATATATATATATATACTATATATATATTATATATATAAGTATATGGATACTTTAATATTTATAAATAGAATGTCAAATTATAAATGAAAATGTGATAATATATGAGGATTATAATTTTTTTATTTTATGAATTTGTATATATTTGGTAACATAATTAATCATATTAAATATGTTTTTCCATTTCTATTTCAATTACCAAATGTGTAGTAATTATGAGGGTAGTGTAATTTGATATGTAATTAGTTGTATATATCTTTGAAACCCTTAATCATGGTAACTATGTGTAACACACAAAAAATTGTGTGAAATAATTTATATAATAATAGATTATGTGAAATAACTTATAATATTAAAACCCCTTTATTATATATAAGATTATGTTGATTGTGTGAAATAATTTATAATATTGCATAGACTTCTGTGTTAAACATAACTTTAAAACACTATAATATTTATTAGATTACATAGATTGCGTAATATAATATAATATAATATTTGGTAACATAGTTAATTATGTTAAGTTTGTTTTTCCATTTGTATTTTCGTAAGAACCAAACTTGTGAGAATTATATTCTTACTAATTATATATTTGGTAACATAATTAATTATGTCAAAATATGTTTTTCCATTTGTATTTTCGTAAGAACCAAACTTGTCAGAATTATATTCTTACTAGTTATATATTTGATAGCATAATTAATTAAGTTTAATATGTTTTTCAATTTGTATTTTTGTAATAACAAAATTTGTGAGAATTATATTCTTACTAATTATATATTTTTAATTGCGTTTAATAAAATCTCATGAAACTAATCATAAAATCTCTCAATTGCATATTAACGTCTTTACGCATTAAACTGAGTAAAGAATAAAAAAGTTATAAATACAATATTTCTCATAAATCTATCAAGGGCTTTTCTACGTACATATACCCGTTGTACTTGTCTGTCGACGGATACCCCTTGAATGGATGCCATGTGTCATAAATTAACTCATATATATTAATTTAAATATCAATATTAATTTGTAATTCTTTAGAATGCCCTTTGTATATTTAATTTGCAAATAAATTAAACAAATATTTGTAATTTGTTAGAAAACACCTCAAATGCTCATTAATCACTAAACACCCATAAAATCAAATAAGTAATTTTACAAAATACCTGTAATAATCATAAATTCTCTTCTCAATTCATCATCTCTTTTTAATCACAAAACACCCATGAAACCAAAAAAATATTTTTACAAAACACTCTTAATTAATCATAAATTCCCTTCTCAATTCATTAGCCCTTTCTTCAACACTCGTCCGCCCCGCACCCAGTTTTTCAATTTAACCTCACCGTCCGGCACCGTGATTATCCAACGTCCCACACGTTGCAATTCTACACAGTTTAACACCGACACTCTCCACCTCCTGTTACCACGGTCCTCATTTTTCATTATTTTCTGCTTCTGCAACCATCTGAAGTACGCTCCCCGCTTTTCATTGGTAGCAGTCGATTTTAAGGTTAGTTGTATTTTTAGTATAAAAGTGCCGTGGTTTTTATTTTCAATTTATTCCGTGTGTAAATTGTTTGTAATTCTGTGTTGATTTTTCACAAAAGTGCTCTAGCTTTCATTTTTCATCTTTTACAATTTCTTTGACCATGTTTTTATTTTTTGTTCTTAACACTTGAGGGCTTTGTTGCATCAGTATTATTCGTACAATCAATTGGTATCTTAATTTTGAAATTGATTATTTAGAAACCCTGTATTCTGTGGTAACTTGTGTTGTGTATGGAAACATTTAGACCATTTACAATTAGTTATTTAAATGTATAAAATAAATAAATCATCTCTAACAGAAACCCAATCATGGAGCTAGTGATCTGATAAGATATGTAATGGTGATTAATAAAAGCATGAACTTTGTAAAGATTAGCATGCTGGAATTAAGTTTTTGGATAATTGATCAATTATGAAAGTTTTTAAGACACAATTTATTGTGCATTTTTTTAAGTTCAAAATCTAAAAGATAGAAATCAAATTTATAACATGACAATTTGTGTCATTACTAGCTCTCTGACCATACAAATTAAATGATGATTTACCAACCTCTACATTGTTTGTTTTTTGAATACACATTAAAATTGCGTCTGGATGAGTATTATAATAATAATAATAATAATAGTAATAATAATAATAATAATAATAATAATAATAATAATAATAATAAAAATAATTGGAGCAATGGCGCCTATCTTATTATATTGTTGTGTTATCTTTGATATGATTTGTGTTTCGGTGTTGGTCTATATTTTTTGTTCGTGATGGGTTCTGGTTGATGGTCGTGGTAATGGTCTGTAATAAAACTTCTCATTGTATTATGCAGTCAAAAGGGTGTAAGCTATTGATATAGGGTCACTGCAGTGATGGTTTTTAGTTAGGGAGTCTATGGGTCTTGTGAATATTTTATGATGATGGACATTATTGTTGTAAAATATTATTACTCAATTTTTGTGTTTGTGGTTGTTGTGTCCAGCTGAGAAAGAAACAAATAAATTGAGGGTAGATTGTGTGAGTGCCAAAAAAAAATAATAACATTAATAATAATAATAATAATAATAATAATAATAATAATAATAATAATAATAAATTTAGTGCGAAGAACATTGTTATCATTTAATATTCATATCAGATTTATGTATATGTCTACTAATCAATTGAAATCTGATTTCAGGTCGCATTTTGTTTGAAAAATGAATTTTGAAGGTTTCGCAAATGCACAAGTAAGTAGTCGTGGTGATTTGGGGAAGATCAAGTATGTATTTGATCGACTAGATGATCATAGAAGATCTTTGTTCAAGGTGTTCTGTTTCAGACATATTCTCTATTTGAAGAAAAAAAACAATAGCTCCTCAACTAATCCACCAATTAGCTATCCGACGAGTGACAGGTGGTAAAACTCACGAGGTGTGGTTTGATTTTAAAGGGACACGTGCTCGATTCGGGTTGCAAGAGTTTACCCTTGTCACCGATTTGGATGCTGTTCCGTTGGGAGAGGAGATCGTAAAGGAAGGTGAAAAGCCAAATTTGTTGACAAAGTACTTCTCCAAATGCAAGAAAAATATCAATCGAAAAATACTGTTGCCAGCCTTCGATAATTGCAAGGATCAAGAAGATAAACTGAAGTTAGGTCTCCTCGTATGCTTGGCGCTGAATAAAGGATACGACTAGATGTATGGTTATTTCACATAGCCAATAGCATCGATAGGTTTAATAGATATCCTTGGGGGAGGAAGTCGTTTTTATGCACCCTTAGCAATTTTAGGCAAAAATTGCATAAGGGAAGAAAAAGGAGGAAGAGAAACCTGATAACCCTATGAAGAGAGTTGGTTTAAATTTGAAAGAGTTTCCACTTGCTATAATGGTGATCGTTTTTATTTAAATTTAATTTCTCACCTAATTTAAATTTAATAATTAATTGTTAATTATTGCATCATTTTTTTCTATTTTGTACTGGTTTGGGCTTTCGAAGCGATTGCGGAGGTCGGTGATAGTTTTGCCCAATCATGTGGTGAAAAAGTCCCGAGAATAATCAAGTGGTCAGTTGATGACCATGTAGTGGCAAAAGATGTTCACCTCCGTTTAGAGACAGGAAATGTAACAAATTTTTTGAAGTCTTTTGGAGTATTAATGTTTTACTACACACAAGTGTTTTAACCAACATCATCACGTGTAGTTGTATGTAAAACGCACATTTGAGCCGACAGCAGCGGAAAAATCTGCTTCATTCTGGGAGAGAATGGCTAAGTTTGATGATGAAGAGGAATTTGATTTCGGCGAGGGCAATGATGATGATGATGTCTGGTGTATGAGAGATAATGGGAATGGCTTTCCTGATACAAGTGCTTATGTGACACTCATTCCTGACTGTGAGCATTGCAAACGGGGAGATGGCACTGGGCTTGACGAAATACCTTACTGTTGTATTGGAAGGTTGATGGATCGAAGGTTGGCTGTTTTTCAAGACGCGGTTCTGGAGTTGGTGCAGCCTAAGTTTGAAGCAATTAAGAAGAACCTTGATTGTTTGCTAAAATTGATGGAGGGAAAAAAGGGAGCAACCATGTTGACCAAGAAGGCTTCGAGGAAGAAAAATTTGAAGATGATAAAGGCCACGACGCGAAAGAAACCTTTACATGTATTTGTTTTAAGAAATAATATATTTTATGATACAATATGTTAAATGATGTAGTGTGTAATTGGACTTACTTCCATCCGAAATGAAGATGATGCTTGTCGGTTGTCGTGCGGCACGAGTGGCATAGAAAATGAGAGAACTGTTGTTAATGAACCACACGTTGGTGGCCTCAGACAAACATCAAACAATGATGAAGCAGGTAATATATAACCCTGGTATTGATATAGATTGCACTAGTTTTAATAAATATTTATTAATTTTTAATATATTTTATGTATGTGTGCCAAGGCGATCATGTCGAGTGTGAGTTGTTCCTTGAGGGTGGAAAGAAAAGGCGAAGAGAATCTCAATGCTTACCTATTATAAACCCAGAAAAAATGTGTAAAATCAAGCACATTACAATATTTGACCCTCACAGAAAACTTGATGAAGCCAAGGTCGATGACCTTAATCGTTGGTTAGCGAAGGCAACAAAAAGGTAATTATTTGTTTAAAGATGCTTCTTATTTAACTTCATAATCTCAGTACATGTGTTTTATAATCATTACATATCATACATTATTATATTAATATTCTATTTTAATAATAAATGTGTTTGTATTTCTAAATAATAATTAATATTTACTAAGCTCACTCGAACCGTTTGATCTAAGTGAAGTAAAATATTAACTGATTTTTTTTTTATCAGAGATGTGCTACCGTTAGCAACGTGTGACGTGTCTAGGAAGTTTTTTGATGGCATCTTGATGGATAAGTGGCCCATTGATGATGTAAGTTTAGATTGTGACATGTTATATTTTATTATGTAGTATTGTTATATTCATTTTAATGGTGATTTTTTCTTAGTATGTTGATACTGCACTATTCCACATACGAGAGCGGGCAGTGAAGAACATCTACCTTTTCAAACAGTCATCGGCTTTGTGAACCAAGTGATTGCAACTGACCACCGAATACCATATCAAGGTAAAGGGAAAAATATTTACAACATGGCTGACCTAGAAGCGCTCGTCAAAGACCCCGACAATGATATTATTGGATCATTGTTGGGCCGATATGTTGAGGCCAATTGCCATTACACGATAAACCGTGGAAAGGGTGCCGACTCTTGTATGCACCCCATTGTGTGGATAGTCATTAATTTGCAATTAGGGTTTATTTGGAGGAGCGCGCGTCTTATTAAAATATACGATAGTATGCCTCGCCACATTAGGTAGGGAATCATGATGCAGGTCATAGTGCCCCTGGCTCTTATTATCCATTTATTGATGTGCATTCTAGTAGACGAGCGTTACGATCCCACTGAATTCTCGCATCAGAAGCGAACATGCCCTATGCAAGATAATGGGTTAATGTCTGAATAATTTTTGTTTGAATTATATAATAATATTATTGTATGAATACATAAACATATTTTGCAGGTTCGATTGCGGTATGTTCACGCTGAAGTATATTGAATTTTTACTCGCCCGTAAAGATGTTAATCTTGTTCAACAAAAGTACATGAAGGACTGGAGAAAGAAGCTCGCAACAGAGTGCTTTGGTCGTCATTTTGATCCTTGATAGTTTACTGGGTTTTTCTTTTTTTGTCTTTTGTAATACTTATTCTAATGTTTAATGATATGTTGCAGTACACTTGGTTTTGAAGTATTTGGGGGAAGGGATGATCTCTTGGGTTGTTTTAACATTTTGATCAGTTTTTGTTGGTTCATGAATCCGATGCTTGATTTGGTCATGTTTTTGCTTGGCTTGTTAAGTATTAATTTAGTAAAATGAGATATTAGTTATCATGATGTTCTGCCATTATGGTGTAAATTTCTTTCTTCACAGGCTGTAGCCGTTGTTCCATAAGGACGGTGTACTCATTATTTGAATTCTGGCATTTCGACCACAAAGACAATTAACAGGATATTACGATTGATAACAAACTGTCTTGTTTTATTAGTAATTCTCATCTCCGTGAAAAAGAGAGTCGTTGTAGTAAACTTGCCATTACATTATATCATAACTGTTTACATAACAATTATGAACTTATAGAGTTATTTAATTTAATTTACCTATAATATAACAAGAAAAAATGCACCATAATCGCAACTCAAAATTCCAAGATCATTTATCCCAAAACAAATAACATCACGGACACATTAAAGTAAATCTACTTTGAAAGGTATAGTTTTAAAAATCACAATGCACCAATATTGACACGAAATGCAATAAATGAAATACTGGATTGGGAATTTGGCTCAAGGTTCTATTCAAACTTCATCAAAATTTCTACACTGGAGCTCCCATTATCGATGTACGAATTCACATAACTTTGAAGATCTTCAAGAGCATCTAATGGTATTGAGTAGTGTACTCCATTAGGTTCCTTGCCGATGTATTTAGGTATCGAATAGCCATTTTAAAAAATGTGAGCCATACTTCACCAGTTTTGCATATATTGTACTATATTGAAGCTCAATGGACTCGATTGGTGATGTTACGACTTCAATTGAGTTAATCAGAATCCTGAATTGAAACGGCTCCCTACGGTCCAATATGAATGCATAAAAATTGATGGGAAACATGTATTGAAATGATATTTAGGCTACCTACGTACCCACAAGGAGCTTCGTTGGGCTCGGTGTATAAAATTATTGCAAGCCTTTCACGCACCTCCTTGGACTCTTGCTGTAATTTTCTAATTGATTAATATCGACAAGCTGGTGGAGTTGAAACTGATTATAACTTTGGCCATAAAATTGAAAAATATTGCTAACCTTAGTGAGAACACGATTAAGTTCTCCAAGAAATACCATTTGCAAACACACATATAATCCGCAGTCGTGCCTGAGATATTAGGGAGACATTACATCAAATATACGTTTCATACTTGTAATTAATATCGACGTGGAAACATTACCCATTTTGTTGTTGTGGGATAGTATTGTTAGTAAACCAATAAAAGAATTTGTAATATCTTCATGATTAAATGACCCTCCTTCCCATACTACTACAAGAGTCTCCATCCGACTCACCTGAATGAACGTGCGGCATATCTTTGATTAAAAAAGATGGTAAGTGTGAATATAAAATAAATTGTACGAAGTAGTAAAAACATTACCAATATCTTTGCTAGGTCCATCCTACGCATGTTGTGGGAATCATGCCTAAGCGTGTCGGCAATTATTACCTTGTTTGAAAGAAAATTTTGCTATGCACAATAACCAATGTTCACCATCACATAGTGGAATCTTGATACTCCTGCATTTGCTATTAGAACCCTTAAATATGCCTGGAACTCTGAAAACATATTTTTGTATGGAACTGTCTTCAAAAGTCGACAAACACATGTTCTGCAACATAACACTACAAAGTCATTTTAAATGATGATCGACTGCAACTAGTATACCGAATAAATCACCCTTACGCTGAAAGACGTTGGGAATTCCCATTATGTATTTGGAAATCCCATGCTCTACTTATCGTGCCATACTTGAATTGCAACAAAATCTATTACCTACAACCGCCCAGAATTTGAAAAATATATAAGATTGTTTCCTTGAAAAATAAAATAGAAGTATAGGTTTGATAATATTTACCCCGGTAGTGAACCACGTAGGATACTTTATAGTTCTCATGTAGGCTCTAGTAAAAAACCACTCATTATATATAATCAGTATATCCATACGACACAAAGAAAAAAGTATAAAAAAGGTAATATGACAATGACACCTCGGTATATAAATAAATATTGAATTTATGTATGTATGTATGTATGTATGTATATATGTATGTATGTATATTATAAAGTGGAGGACCTACTCTCCATTCAATTTTTCGTCGAAAAAGATATCATCTACTGCTAATATAAACCAAACAAGTAATTAATTTTGAGTTTCAATGATGGCACTTTCAAAAAAATATCTACAATATTTAATCTTACATAATAAATAAATGGCAACATAATATGTGAACTATTGAATAGGTAAACATCATTATGCACCTTCTGGCCGATAGTGAGGCCGAACAACGGTGGACAGAAATTAAAGGACTATCATCGATCTCTTTATCCAATTCCATTGACTGTGAATTCTCCCGTACCGGCGTAGTCATATCGGTGTGTTGGGGATAAGGTAAAGGACTATCATCGGTGTCTGCATACAATATGTTTGTCTTAAAATACTCAGGTGTTGATGTAATCTTATCGACGTGGTGGCGAGAAGGTAAAGGACTAGCATCGGTGTCTTTATCCACATAGTTTTGTTTAAAACCCTCGGGTTTTGGTGTGTTCCTATCGTCGTGGTGGGGAGAAGGCGAAGGACCATCAATGCTGTCCGCGTCTAATTTGTTTGGCATTATCTCTAGTTGCTCCATTTTATTCGACCTTGCTCAAAATGCCGATAACAGTTTCGAAGCTCTTATTTAATAGCGTTAGTTGCTCCATTATACCCGCGGCCAAACTAACCGGTATGGTAAGCATTGAGTTGTTTGTGTTGTCCACCTTTGGTTCAGGTTCTTGATGTGATATTCAAGAATGTGAGTTTGTGTTTATGATTAATATAAAATATATATGCTCCTAATTACAACAAATACAAGATGGTGCGTACAAAAACATTGTGGAAGCCTATTTCTTGAAATGACGACAGTGTCGTCGTCACTTCCGTTTGCGGCCACTGCTCAATTTCACATTTGTAGACATAATTCCTTGCATGTCCTTGTGAATTATACTACCAAATGGTTGACAAAAATAATATGCAAAAAAAATATATATGTTGAAGTCAATAATTTATCTATAAACTAATTTGTTGTCGGCAACCATACATGGTGCATATACACATGAAGAGAATATGCATTTATTTTCGAATCATGCAAATTATGTTACCTCCAATAGAAGAATACATCCGGTAATGTAAGGTCTTGGTTTAATTTTTGCATTACTGATGTCGGTGATAAGTTTTTCCAATATCATCTCCGACCATTTGTAGGTTTACACGAACGTCAAATCAACAATATAATCTAACCACTATAAATCTAAAACATCGTTGGATTTAGGAAATAAAACAGCTAAAAAAATTGACATTAAATATAGAACAACAAAGTCTGGCCCGTGAAAAATCGAAACTTTCTTTAACAAGTCCGTGCATCCAGTTCGTCACCTTG
Organism: Phtheirospermum japonicum; assembly: GCA_014905375.1. Taxonomy (NCBI): domain Eukaryota; kingdom Viridiplantae; phylum Streptophyta; class Magnoliopsida; order Lamiales; family Orobanchaceae; genus Phtheirospermum; species Phtheirospermum japonicum. Next base: position 479,148 of record BMAC01000062.1, on the reverse strand, counting down.
GTTGTCTGTAAATAAATTTTTACGGATGTCAATCCCTCCATTTACGTTTAGTGGTGTTTTTCTCCCTGGATATGACAGACCGAAAACAGACTGCACCGTCCGCATTAAAGTTTATAGACGAACCATTCAATTTAAGCGTCCTAACACTAGTGTCAAAATTTGACACTAAGAAACTAACTAACTTACGGTCTGACTGAGTTATATTCATGCGAGGAAACGACCCAAACCTTACCAAATTAATTTGAAATCGTTGTTCGACCATCAAATTTTGATGTAAACCATACAAAATTTTAAGTTTGGTAAGATGTTGGAAAATATGCGTGTCTTGTATGCCACCATCTTTTACCCCATTAGATGTACATGGGGGTGACATGCTATGCATAGTTCGTGGGTCGGTTGCTGCAAACGGTCATTTCACACCACTCCTGTCACCGTGTGGTGGTCATTTTCTACAGCCAAGACTTGTTTTCAAATTCATCTGTGTATATATAAATTTGAAAACAAAGCCCACGCCACTTAATATGCAGCATTTGTTCATAGTAAAATCAATAATAATAATTTGAAGATATTGTCAAATCAGATTCTCAGTTTCTGTAAGGTAGTTACAAGAGGAACATATACTAATAACATCCCTTTAATAATTCAAAAAATTAAAGAACTTGATAACAAATATAGAGACAGGTACCTTTATGTGAGAGTGGTGCTGCTTGTCATTCGAATTACAGAATGTATGGCTTCTCGGTATTTGTTGTCACGGTATGGAGGCGATGGAGTTTGAGACTCACCGTGTTTGAGGCAGTTCTTTGTTCTGCAAAATTAGGTGGTGCGTATGCAAAATAGGATCCAGTCAACGTAGAGACTGCGATTACGGTAACTTCTCTATGTTAATCTGCATAATATCATATTGCATACGGTTAGATACGGAGTTGAGTATCTTGCCCATATTAAGAGAAGATAACCATATTTTGTGATAGTGTCAAAAATAAAAAACGTATGAATATGATCTACCTAATTATATCTTAATATAAATATTTTTAATAAAATATTTTGTTTTGTAAGTTTTCCTTTTTCATTAAAGGGTATAGATAGACAAATTAGTTTTACGTAAAAAAATATTTAAAAATTCAATATGAAACAATATTTGTGACCAATATTATTGGTTGAATAATTCAATAATTATAGTTATTATTGTGATCGTGATAATCACATATTAGAAATGAACATCTCTACAGAATCTGTTAACCTGAAAAAACTGGGAATTATAGGACGGTAATAATGATCGAATAAAATGAATCAATAAAATATTGAATCAATCCAAATTTCATTTTATTGATTTTTAATTCATAGGTTAGAAAGAATGCGCATTAATATATACGGGTGAGTAGTTTGTTTTTCGTATTGTGGAATTCAGTATGCTCTTTATTTAGTCATCTTTGATGGTGTAATTGAATATTTTATATATTCAGATTTATAATAATATCGACCAAGTACTATGTTATTCATAATATTGAATCAATCCAAATCTTATTTTATTGATTTTTAATTCATAGGTTAGCAAGAATGCACATTAATATATACGGGTGAGTAATTTGTTTTTAGTATTGTGGAATTCAATATGCTCTTTATTTAGTCATCATTAATGGTGTAACGGAATATTTTATATATTCAGTTTTACAATAATATTGAACTAGTACTATGTTATTTGTAATATTGAATCAATCCAAATTTTATTTTATTGATTTTTAATTCATAGGTTAGCAAAAATACGCATTAATATATACTGGTGAGTAGTTTGTTCGTATTATAGAATTTAGTCTGATCATTATTTAGTCATCTTTAATGGTGTAACTGAATATTTTATATATTCGGTTTTACAATTATATCGACTTAGTGCTATGTTCTTCGTAATATTGAATCAATCTAGATTTCATTTTATTGATTTATAATTCATACAATAACAATGTGAATGGAGGGAAGGTGATAATAAACTGAAAAAAAAAAAAATAATAATAATAGATACATGTTGCGCCATTAGATATAATTTCTAAGATTTCTTGGAAAATATTGATGTAAATATTTCAAATCATTCGAAATTATATCAACTCCCGTTTACAATAAAAAAAAATATTGCAAGTTAACGGCATATGCCATATTCATCCAAAATTATATCTACATCACAAAAAAGCCATAAAATTATACAATTTGCAGTCAATGTTAATACGAGATTATATCTCAGAAAGAAAGAAAAAAAAAATCAGATTTATAGCTAGATCGGAACGAAAAGATGAAGAAAAAAGAATTTACGGACCGCAAGCCCAAACCAATCCGATTAAAGATCAAAGCTCGGGCCACGCCATGTCCATCAAGCAGAGCCGTTCGTAGCCCAGTTAGGCCCAATAGTGATTCTCCGGACCAGGGGTTGATTCCAATGGCCCAAGGAAGGATGACAATTCTAATCTGCCAAAATTATTCTGAGAAAGTCGATGTGGGAGAGATGGAATTTTGAAAATACAAGCAGGCAAAACCACCGTGCTCTTTTCATAATAAAACAGAACAGGCAAAACCCATCATCTATTATACAAGAATATTTTATTATGAAAACCCTAATCTTCATTTGCAGCCCTAGAAGCAAATATATGCAAAAATTATGAAAAATATACGACGTTTTGTATGGAAACAGGTTAATAGTTCCAAATTGCCCTTAATTAATACATTAATTTTTACTCCAACAGGAATGAATACTCGGCTACTCCATTAACTTTTTCACGAGTAATTGTATCATTTTTTCAAGTTCCACATGAAATGAATAGGATTAATGTGATTACATTTTTTTGAGTTCCAAGAGAAAAACATGCGATTAAATTTAGTTTTGGGCTCTTTTTTTTTTTTTTTTTTTTTTGTGCAGAATGTTGAGAAAAAATTAAAATTGAGTTCATATAATTTTGGTTAATTCTTTTCACGTTTAGTTATCCAATAATATTTTTTTTCAAAATGAGTGCAAATAACTATGAAGGTAGAAAATATTATGAAAAAAATGAAATTTTCATTAATAAGAACATACAAAAATGAAGAAAAACAACAACAACAACAACAACAATTCTATTCTAAATTACATGACATTATTTTTCTCCTTTCTCTTCAACCCTCAATGTTCTTAGCGGCAAGGCGCACCCTCTCTTTGTTTTCTATGTCGCTTTCAAGAACAAGATATAGAATATCAACAAGAGTCCTTCATTCAGCCGAACAATCTCGGCTCGTAGCTCTTCCACGATGCCGGGAATTGCCTCATAGTCACTGTTATCGGAGTCAGGCATTATCGCAATATGAGTAATTAAAGTAAACTGAAATATAGAAAGAGGACGAAAGTGAAAGTGAGTTCAATAGATTGTGAATGCAGCTTTAAATAGAGAAATAAAGTGAATTTGAAAGGTTAGAGGTGTTGCAGGTCAAAAGACCCATCGTTTTTTGTGAAATAGAGCAGTAAATTCATGGAGAGCTGAACAGACCTATGTCACTCCACCCGCTCAAAAGTTGCAACAAATGTTATTATTGCGTGATATTTTTTTAGGAATTGAGACCGTAGTAATGATGTACTACGTGATATGATTATTGTGATGGAAGCCAAAGAAGTTTACTTGATTTTATTATTTATTTTTTTTCATAATTTATTATCTTGGTGTTGATTCCTTGGTTTTTTTCCTACAAAATTGAACCCAATTATTTTTTGCCAAATGACTTTTTTATTTTTTATTTATAATATATTTTCAAGTATGTAAAGAGTAATTATTTCAGAACACTTGATTTACTAATTTCGATTAATTTTTAATATGAATGACTATTATTAGTAAATTTATTTTGAAAGAAATATACATCAATAGATAAATATATTGCATAATATCAATTGCACTATTAAATTAATTTACGTAAAAGACAATATGATTTGAATAAATATCTAATTTTGAAGAGTGAATGCATTTCATCCACCACCTCAAAAGCTGCAACAAATATTAATGTTGAATGATATTTTTTTAAGTATTGAAGACCGTAGTAATGATGTACTACATGATATGGTTATTGTGATGTCATGCATAATGTTTACTTCTTATTGTTTTCGTAATTTATTTAGTTGGTGTTTTAATACTTGGTTTCTTTTTACTAAAATTTGGAACCCAATTTTTTTGTGATATATTTTTTATTTTAATTTATAATATATTTTCAGGTATATAAACAATAATTATTTCAGAACACCTAATTTATTTACTATTGCTCTTAAGAAATTTTGGCAAAATAAAAAATAAATCTTATTAAAGAAAAAATTAATGTATTAATTATTGGAATTTTTGTGATCATGATAATCACATAATAGAATCCATTGAATTCTCTACAGAATCTATTAAGCTGAAAAAAGCGGAAATCATAAGACGATAATAATGATCGAATAAAATGAACCAATAAAAACTTGAATCATTTATTGATTTATTATTCATAGTTTAGCAAGACTGCGCATTAAAATATATGGGTGAGTATTTTCTTTTTCGTATTATCGAACCTAGTATGCATATATTTAGTCATATTTAATGGTTATTTTTAATCCTATGAAAAATATAAGATGTGATTTCGAACATGGAAAGTTCTCTAGAAAATTTCCAATTCCATTTTTTAAATCATCTGAATTTATATCAAGATGGGATTTAAAATGATGAACACAAAAATGTCGGGAAAATTTCCACGTGATTATTTTAAATCATTTCAAATTATATATGGATCAGAACAAAAGTTACCATGTGAATATTTTAAATCTAAGGAATTATATCTAGATTGGAAAAAAAATTGACAGACTACGCGCAGGCCCAAGCCAATTCGACTAAAGATCAAAGTTCGGGCCAAGCGCCAAGTCCATCAAGCAAAGCAGCCTGTAGCCCAACTAGTCCCAATAGTTATTCCCCCGACAGGGGTTGATTCCAATAGGCCCAAGGGAGAATGACAACTTTAACATGCCAAAGATATTCTTAGAAAGCCGATGTGGGATAGATCAGTTTATGAAAATGGAAGCAGCTGTTTTTGCATTGAAAATGCGGATTTTTTGATGATTAAACAGAACACAATTTTTACCACCGTGCTCTTTTCATAATTAAACAGAACACAATCAAAACCCTAATCTTCATCTGTAACCCCAGTAGCAAATTAAAGAAAAAATATCGATCCTGAATCCCGCTCGATGCCCAAATCTCATGCTTTTAATAAATAGTTCGATGACATAATCTCAATTATTTCTCCTTCCAGAATCTCAATCCCATTAATTCTTTGTCAATAGCATAAAAAAAATGTCAAGTTCTCCAAATTCAAGCTCTTATAACTCACGCATGGTTGAAACGAAGAAATATCATTATGATATTGAAGTAGATGTGTTCACTTCGATGACAGATGGTCACCCGTCGATGAGGTTCTACAGATGCAGTCTGAGAAAGGTGTCATGTTGAAATGATTTTGATTGTTTTTTTTTTCTGTTACTTTTTTTTTCAGTATATGTGCGGTTTCATTACCTTTTTTCTTCAATATGTTGTTAGTTACGTTGTGTTGTTATTTTATTGCACTTTACTTTGTGTAAAATTTTGTAAACAAAATATTATAAAATTGTGAATATGATTATTGTTTTTCATGTATATTAATACAGACTGCGGTTATTTTCTTTGGATTGATCTGGATTTGTTACCATTCCAAAGGAGTTGTTTTGAGAAGTTGAAGGCACAATTAAAATTTTTTTACAGGAGCAACTAATATGCAAGGATGTGACGGAGAAATTACTTTCCGAGAGGCTTGATTTGAAGGTTGCCGAGCTTCATAGGATGCAAGAGTATCAAACAGGAATATTTAAAGACTTGGATATTCAAGCCACCTTGAGTGTTGAACTACTGTTGAAGTTTGAAGTTGCCAAGAATCGAAAAAATTTGGAGAGACAACAAACTATTGTGATCACCATGGTTATTGTGGTTGCGATGTTTGTTGCATTGACTTTTATGTATAGGGGTGTGTATGGAGTTGGTAGTGTTGGCAATATTCTAATGTAAGTCACTTTTATCTTGCGTGGATAGTCATTGAATTCCTTTAATTGTGAATTTTGTTTTGTTGAATTAATATAACTAATTTTAATTCCTTTGGTTTGAATTTTCGTAATCAATTTATTTAAAAAATGGTAAACAACATCACAAATATCATAGTGCTACTCATTTCTGCTACTTTCATTTTTATTTATTTTTTCGGGAAAAACTGAATAAAAAAAAAAGAAAAGAAAAGAAAGAGTAGCGAATAATGATTGGAGACGTGGTTGTGCTTATGTCATGAAATTAAGAGTCTGTATTGCATGGGTATTTATGTTGTTTGAAGAGGATTTATATTTATAACTATTGATGTTATTGATAAATAATAAAAAAAGAACCCAGCTGCTTTGTTTCAGCTTTGTCCTACATAAGAAGAATGATACAATTTGTTTCTAGTTTAAAATTGTGATCTTTCCTTGGGCCTATTGGAATCAACCCCTGGTCTGGGGAATCACTATTAGGCCTAATTGGACTACCGGCTTCACTACTTGATAGACATGGCGTGCGGCTTGAGATTTAATCTTTAACCGGATTGGCTTAGGCATGCGCGTAGTTCAACAAAAAAATATTTTCTTGATGGACCTGGACATGGCGCACGGCTTGAGCTTTGATCTTTAACCGGATTGGCTTGGGCATGCGCGTAGTTCGTCAAAAAAATATTTTTTCTGATTAAGATATAATTCCTTTGGTTTAAAATATTCCTTTGGTAATTTATTTTTTCTGATCTAGATATAATGTCGAAAGAACCAAAATATTCACGTGGAAATTTTCCCCAAGAATTTTGCGTTCATCATTAGAAATCACATCTTCATATAATTTGGGATGATTTTAAATATTCACGTGGAAGTTTTTCCCGATAAAATCTACATTCATCTTTGTAAAATTAGAAGGTCTATGGATATAAGAATAATTCTCAGATTCACGATATTGTTAATTAATGTTACCAACATCAGTTAACAACATCGACCAGAGTAAATTAAATTTATGCAGCAGAAATTAAAATATGAGAACACGATTAAACAAATTCAGTTCACAAGTAAAAGTACTTGTGAACTTGGGTGTACAAACCCGAAAAACTATATTACTTTCCTTTTAAGTTCAATACAAAATATAAAGTAATATAGTTTTCGGGTTTGTACACCCAAGTTCACAAGTACTTTTACTTGTGAACTGAATTTGTTTATCGTGTTCTCATATTTTAATTTCCGCTGCATAAATTTAATTTACTCTGGTCGATGTACACTACGGTTGTTACTCGGCCTCAGGCCCAGTTTCTATTTAAGCTTGGGAAGGGGGTAAAGTTCAGTTTCGGGCATCCATGTTTTTGATATTGTTACTAAGTTTGCCACATCAAGGTCTGCGTGCCTCGTTGTGTTTTCCCTCTCTTATTTTCAGCTTGTTGAAGAACCAAGGTCTGACGCTTCTCCCTGATGATGTGCTCACTGGTGATGCGGATTGGTTTGCTTTTCGAGGCCAACACACTACTGGTGCTAGGGTGATCGATTTGCCTTGCCTGGCAGGCTCCAGTTCCTGCTGATGTTGATAGTGATGTTGGGAAGGACGATCCCAACATGGTCCGCATTTTCTGCGCAGCTCCTGCGTGCGCATGTTGCTTCCATTGACTTGCAAATTTCTAAGCTGCAGGCACTTCGTTGCTCACTGTTGGAGGCCCTTTCCCTTTCTGGTCAAAAAGGGGGAGAGGACGTTGACGCGGACATAGGGGGGAGAAAATGTTGATGCAGAAGATGTTGCCGATGGAGATGATACTGCTGCTGCTGCTGAAGATGCTGTTGCTGCCGAAGCCTTGGCAAGCCTTGCTCAAGAGAAGAGGCGTAAGCGAATTCGAGCGCGCAACAAGGCTTTGAATAAGATGATGAAACCGAGGGATAAGAAGAAGAGGAAGAAGAGTGGTGAAGGAACTTCGACATCTCCTCGACGGTCAAAGAGGATTTGAAGTCATTAAGTTCCTTTACTTTGTCTGTTTTGTGAAGTACTGGTTATTTTGAACAATGTTGGTTGGTGATGTTGGTTTGGGTATTAACAACATTGGGTGTTTTGTTTAGGGGGAGTTTTCTATCTTAGGGGGAGTTAGTATTTTTATTTTCATTTGTGTTTGCGTCTTAGTGTTTTGTCCAAAAAGGCAAAAGGGGGTGATTGTTGAGGAATTTATTCTTGGCAATAATTCCTATTTTGTTATTTGCCTTTCTTTGGACACAAAATAAGTTAGGAAACTAGATATAGGTCAATATTATGTTACCTAGTTTATGCACAAGACTTTAATTATTCCTAGATTGTGTTTAGGATTTGTTTTTAGGTATTTACCAAGTTTAGGATCTTAGAATTGTCTATTTAAGACATTAGAAATCCTAAAGCTTACACACACGGTTTTTTAGAGGATTGACGCACGGATCTTTTGAGACGCAAGGCACGACGCAAAGACGCCACAAGAAAAGAAGAACACGAAGAATTACTTGGAGCCAACGATCGTGATAAACAAGATCTTTGAAGTTGCGTGACCGACGGAGAAGATCTTGCCATTCCGGCAACAAGTATTTAGTATAAAGTTTTTGATATTTAGTTTTCATATATTACTTTATATTTTGTATTGAACTTAAAGGAAAGTAATATAGTTTTTCGGGTTTGTACACCCAAGTTCACAAGTACTTTTACTTGTGACATCGACCAGAGTAAATTAAATTTATGCAGCGGAAATTAAAATATGAGAACACGATTAAACAAATTCAGTTCACAAGTAAAAGTACTTGTGAACTTGGGTGTACAAACCCGAAAACTATATTACTTTATATTTTGTATTGAACTTAAAAAGAAAGTAATATAGTTTTTCGGGTTTGTACACCCAAGTTCACAAGTACTTTTACTTGTGCCAAGAAAGGCAAATAACAAAATAGGAATTATTGCCAAGAATAAATTCCTCAACAATCACCCCCTTTTGCCTTTTTGGACAAAACACTAAGACGCAAACACAAATGAAAATAAAAATACTAACTCCCCCTAAGATAGAAAACTCCCCCTAAACAAAACACCCAATGTTGTTAATACCCAAACCAACATCACCAACCAACATTGTTCAAAATAACCAGTACTTCACAAAACAGACAAAGTAAAGGAACTTAATGACTTCAAATCCTCTTTGACCGTCGAGGAGATGTCGAAGTTCCTTCACCACTCTTCTTCCTCTTCTTCTTATCCCTCGGTTTCATCATCTTATTCAAAGCCTTGTTGCGCGCTCGAATTCGCTTACGCCTCTTCTCTTGAGCAAGGCTTGCCAAGGCTTCGGCAGCAACAGCATCTTCAGCAGCAGCAGCAGTATCATCTCCATCGGCAACATCTTCTGCATCAACATTTTCTCCCCCTATGTCCGCGTCAACGTCCTCTCCCCCTTTTTGACCAGAAAGGGAAAGGGCCTCCAACAGTGAGCAACGAAGTGCCTGCAGCTTAGAAATTTGCAAGTCAATGGAAGCAACATGCGCACGCAGGAGCTGCGCAGAAATGCGAACCATGTTGGGATCGTCCTTCCCAACATCACTATCAACATCAGCAGGAACTGGAGCCTGCCAAGGCAAGGCAAATCGATCACCCTAGCACCAGTAGTGTGTTGGCCTCGAAAAGCAAACCAATCCGCATCACCAGTGAGCACATCATCAGGGAGAAGCGTCAGACCTTGGTTCTTCAACAAGCTGAAAATAAGAGAGGGAAAACACAACGAGTCAGCAGACCTTGATGTGGCAAACTTAGTAACAATATAAAAAACATGATGCCCGAAACTGAACTTTACACCCTTCCCAAGCTTAAATAGAAATTGGGCCTGAGGCCGAGTAACAACTGTGGTGTTCTTGGAAGGGACCCAGTTGCAAAGAGCCACTTTGTGTATAATAGAATATAAAGGCGAGAGCCTAGTGCTCGGCAGTTTCTCAAACCAAGAATGCACCATACCACCAGATAAAAAAGACACACAGCAAAATTACCCCGATGTGAAGTGGTGCCAAATAAATCATCAATTAAGTCAGGGGTGAAGGCAAACACTTTACCACGCAGAAAAACTTTCCCATAGTTCATAGAGCTTAAATCAACAATCGAGGGCATCATATTTGCATAGAACTCAAGAATTATGTCTCTAACAAATGGAACGGCGGTAGAGACTGTGGAATACATACCATGAAATCGGAGGTAGGCTATCAGGTTGTGGCGCTCGAACAAATCAATCGGCACTTTTCTCTCAGCAATCATATGGCGAGTTTGATAAGTATCAAACAACTCAGCAGCCTCAGCGGTTAGAAATTTCTCTGAAAAGGGCTCCATGTCCTCAATCTCGGGTGTAGGAGTAGCAGTGCCAGATGAAGACTGGGAGTGATCACAGGCAGCCGAGGAGGACTGCGTGGAAGTATAAGAAGAAATGGGAACAGATGCAGTACGGGAGGACGAGACAGACTTTGAGCGACTCAATGTTGGTAAGGGGCTACCAACATGACTAACAACATCATCCTTTGCAGCTGCCTTCTTTTTCGTCTTGTCCTTTTTGAATGCAGCAAGAATATATTTCAAGGGCATATCCATTGAAGAGTCAGGGGAATGTTCAAAAACACCTGTATCAAACTCAGGAGATGCAGCATGAATTGGAGACAGCGGGGGAACATCAGCAGGCGACTTGGCGGAACTAATAACTTCGCCGGTGATAAAATCCAACACAGTATATGGAGGCGAAGAGTACTCAGTTGCAGATGACTTGGGAGAAACTTTGACCTTTGCCTGGCTGGGAGAGACACTGTCTTTCATCAGGCCGGGTCTCCTGTCGGCTTTACGTACAAGCTGCTTGCGGCGAGTAAATCCCTTCTTCTCCGGCAAACCGGGAGCAAAAGCAGACGGCGGCACATCTCCGGCAATCGGAGCAGTAGGCTCAAAATCATGATCATCGGGGTCAGACTCCAAAACAACATCCTCCTGGAGGTTCATGTGTTCGATCGGCACGTGGCGACGCGGACCTGCCTTGCTCTTTGGGACCGCAGGCGGCACAACGCCGGGCGGTATGTTGCGCAAACGCCTGGACCGCTTCAAGGTAGGATTTCCTACGCGGACAAATGTCTCAGCCACAAAAGCTACATTGGGGGGGTTATCAACGTTAATTTCATTCCCGGGATGTCCAGGGAACACTTGAGTAACCGGCGTGGCGTCGACCGGCGATTGAACAGGCACGGCAGCGAGAGAATCAGGCGCATGCAATTGAGGCGGCGATGTTGATAGTGGTGGGTTGGATGAACTACCACCACCAGTCTCTTTGCGTATATCAAGGCCACCTATCTTTGGATATGGCAACGGAATCTGTTCGCCGGACCGGCGAACCTTTTCAGGCAGTTCTGGGACAGACGAGGATGGCAGCGGCGAATTGGTCATCCTGCACAAACTCACAAAAACACACAGCCAAGAACAAAAATAATCGAGAGAATTGGAGAGGGATAAGGATTCTAGGAATTGTAATCTGTAAGGGTTTGCAATTGTGAGCCAACGGTAAAAAGCAAATCAGCTTTTTATCCTTCCAAAAGATGACCGTTGCCCACAAGGAGAGAGAAGGTAAATATATGGAAAAAACCAAAAAAAAAAAATCACCGGCCGATTTTTGTCTTATAAAACATGATTTTTGTTTCCAAAAAATAAAGCCACTCCTCCTAGAATTAGGCTACGTGATCACACACGTTAAACCACTAACTCTTTCCATAAACTCTCTTTCTTATATATATATATATTTTTTTTATAAAAAAAATGCACAACTTAATCTACAAAATCGGCCGAAAAACAAAGCTGATTTTAATGAACCATCAGCACAGTTTTACCTATCTTGTGCAATGTTACTTTTCACTTACCAAATTCACCTCGTTATTACCTGTCCAACCGTCCGATTATAACTCCACTGAAACACTTGGTTAGCTCAATTAAAAACAAAATTAATAGATTTCAAGTAAGACAAAAACACAAGAAACATAACGCACAGTAAGATGGCATCTTCACAAAGTATGAATGTCCTACGGGATGCCTAAAAATCATGACCTGAAAGGTTAAAACAGAACATATTATGATTTCAGTGTGTTGATCTAATGTTGCTTTTTATTACTAACAACATTATAAACCAACATTGCCCTAGGTGAAGTCAATGGAAACTTACCCCTTAACCCAAGTTAATGACTACGTCAAAATCTCTCAAGAAGGCGAATTTTAAAGATTGGAGCATTATGAGTCCAGATTTTCTTCATCCTTGAAGGGATTTAAATCTTTTAATTTTCAGCAATTGCTGTTAAACGRCTCTTYTTTTTGGACCTGGGAGAAAACCAGTTTCTGCGGGCAAGTTCCACAATCACCTAATTTTGAAGAGGTTGGTRCTTTTTGRCYTCACTTTTATTGCAACACCGGACCTTATTTCACTTTCAATCAAACTCAATGCATTAGACTCATGTATGAAAAGAAAAGAAGAATGCATGCAAAATAATACAGATGTTGTGACTGATGTTGATAAGAGGTGTCACAACATCACAGACCAACATTGGTTAGACAATGCACATACCGAGATCTCTTCTCAAATGAGAGAAGGTCTCGTAATCTAATGCCTTCGTGAAGATGTCAGCCAGCTGATTATCAGTTCCAATATTTTCAAGGCTAACAATCTTCCTCTCAACTAGGTCTCGAATAAAGTGGTACCTTATGTCAATGTGTTTGATTCGAGAGTGCTGGACTGGATTTTTGGAGATGTCAATGGCACTGGAATTGTCACACAACACCGTCAAGATACTACTGTGCAGACCGTAGTCTTCAATCATTTAGTTCATCCACAGTAATTGTGTGCACGCACTTCCAGCTGCAATGTACTCGGCTTCAGCTGTAGAAAGAGAAATACAATTTTGCTTTTTGCTGTACCAAGAAATTAGATTATTACCCAAAAAAAAAAATCCTCCAGTAGTACTCTTCCTATCTACTACATCCCCAGCCCAATCCGAATCAGTGAATCCTAAAAGTTCAGTACCAGTATCTTTKGTYTACCACACACCTAGTTCAGTTGTACCAGCAATGTACCTAATAATTCTTTTAACCGCTTTCAAGTGTGACTCTTTTGTATTAGACTGATATCTAGCACATAAGCACACACTATACATAATATCTGGTCTACTTGCTGTCAAATACAACAAACTTCRTATCATACTCCTGTACATGGTGTTATCAACACCRTTACCAACATCGTCTCTGGTCAGCTTTASAGTTTTGCCCAGCGGCGTTTTCTTAACAGTTTCACCCTCTAACCCAAACTTTTTGACTAAGTTCTTCGCATATTTAGTCTGGGAAAGAAAAATACCGTCATCAAGTTGTTTAATTTGTAAACCAAGGAAGTACGAGAGATTAACTTCCATGCTCATTTCGAACGTATCAGACATTCGAGTGACAAACTCCTTGACCATCTGCTCGTTAGTGGATCCAAAAATAATATCGTCTACATAAATTTGGACAATTAAGATGTGCTTGTTGGATTTAAGAAGAAACAGAGTTTTATCAACTTCCCCTCGTCTAAAGTTCAAATAAAGCAAATGTTGAGTTAGCCTTTCATACCAAGCTCTAGGAGCTTGTTTTAAACCATAYAYTGCCTTTTTCAATTTTAAAACAAAATCAGGTTTTTGAGGATCCAAAAATCCTTTAGGCTGCTCAACATATACTTCTTCACTTAAGACCCCATTCAAAAACGCACTCTTAATGTCCATTTGATGTAACGAAATTTTCATATGATAAGCAACAGAAAGTAAAAGTCTTACCGACTCAATTCGAGCAACAGGGGAAAAAGTTTCATCAAAATCAATACCTTCAATTTGTGATACCCTTGTGCGACAAGTCGAGCTTTATTCCTCACAATGTTGCCTGCTTCATCAGTCTTGTTTTTGAATATCCATTTGGTCCCTGTCACATGAGCATCTTCTGGCCTTGGAACAAGATCCCAAACATCATTCTTGGTGAATTAATCCAGCTCCTCTTGCATAGCCCGAATCCAGAACTCATCCTTGAGTGCATCCTCCACGCGCTTGGGCTCTATTTCAGAAAGGTAAAAAGACTCACGTATTTTAGAACAATTAGTAGACAAACATACATACCTGACCATTTCCTTGAAATTTATTTGTCGACGTCTTGTACTTCTTTCATCCATATCACCAATGATTTGGCCCACGGGGTGGTTTTTCTGGATTCTGGATGGAATATCCCTCTGATGAAGATCAATGGGATCTGCTGGATCTTCTTCCTCTGAATCAGAATCGGATTCTGCAATTTGACTCGATGTTGGTAKTGATGTTGGTATCCCAGTATCAACATGGTTATCAACATCACTTAAATCTCTGAGTTCAGCGGCTGCATCTTTYTTTTCAATACCTGCACRATCAACTGAAGTAGGAGTAACACTGCCCTGATGGTTTTGATCATAAACCAGATCATCATCCTCGACAAGCTTGACTCCACTTGTTAGATCATCAAACTTGACATTTAATGACTCAAACATACTTCGAGTTCGAAGGTTAAACAACCTATATGCATGACTATTTTGAGAATAGCCCATAAAGATGCACTTATCACTCTTTGAGTCAAGTTTAGCAAGATAATTTCTGTCGTTAAGCACATAGAAAACACATCCAAACACATGAAAATAGCTCAAGTTTGGTTTCTTCCCAATCAACAATTCGTAGGGAGTTGCACATGAACCTAGTCTAAAATAAGCCCTATTCGTGATATGACATGCAGTGTTCATTGCTTCAGCCCAAAATCGTTTAGCTATCCCATTAGAAATGAGCATAGTTCTAGTCATCTCCGCTAGAGTTCTATTCTTACGTTCAGCTATGCCATTTTGTTGAGGGGTAATTGGAGAAGAAAATTCATGACTAATACCCTCAGAGGTGCAATATTCAGAAAAGATGCGTTTTCAAATTCCTTTCCATGATCGGTTCTAATTCTACCAATTTTTACATTAAATCTTATACATAGCTTCTTTGCAAGTTTTTTGAAAGCCTCAAAAGTTTCAGATTTTTCTTTTAAAAACTCTACCCAAGTAAACCTAGAAAAATCATCAACAATCACGAAATCACACCTCTTACCACTAAGGCTCTCAACCTCTAGTGGTCCCATGAGATATGTGAAGCAGTTCAAGGCAAGATGATGTAGTGAGACTTTGTTGGACTGGATGTGGCACCCTTACCTGTTTCCCCTTTTGGCATGCCTCGCACACCAGAATGGTCTTGGTGTTGAGCTTGGGCAGTCCAGTCACAGCTTCTTCCTTTGCCAACCTATCCATCATCTTGTAATTCACATGTCCAAGCTTTTGATGCCATAGTTCTGCATCACTAAATTGGGACAACCTACAAAATGCATCACTGTGAATTTGGTAGCAATTATCTGAAGTTCTTTTCCCAGTGAGAATACACGATCCATTCTCCTCATAAACTTCACACTTTTCACGGTTGAATTTAACGCTGAACCCTCCGTCGCACAATTGACTTATGCTGATCAAATTTGCTGTAAGTCCTTCTACTAGCAGCACATTTACCAATGTTACAACACCAGGAACATGGAGAGTTCCTTGGCCAACAATTTGGCCATTTGCGCCTCCTCCATACTTCACTTTCCCACCTTTAAATCTGACAATGTTGGAGAGCAATTCTTCTGAGCCTGTCATATGCTTCGAGCATCCACTATCAAAATACCAGGCTCCAGGGACTAGAGACTTCAAGGAGGTATGGATCATATTGCACTTGACGCTGTTTTTCTTGACCCACACTTGTTTGTATCTGATGTTGGTATTGATGTTAGTAGCGCGGTTACCAACATTGGGCTTAACAGGCATATTTGTTCTCTGAAAATGTCTTCTCTCGCCAATGATCTTCCAGCAAAAGGGCCAAATGTGACCTGGTTCTCCACAATGATGACACACGAAATGTCTCCTCCTTTTCTTGTGGCGTTTGGAAGATTTTCGTTCTTGACTTGACACTTGCGTGGGTTGACTTAGCTTGTAACCTATTCCATGCTTAGAGGACTCTGGGAAGCTAACCTGTAGAATTTCATCAAACTTCTCCTTACCTTTGTTTAGATTTGAAATTGTTCCTCGAACAGTTGTCAGTTCGTTCCCAATATTTTCAAGCTCAGCATCCTTCTTTGTGAGAGATGATTTCAACCGGACAATAATTTCGAGCTGATCCTCCTTCTCCTTGGTTAGCTTCTCTACTTCTTTTGCGAGATCTTTTGCTTTGAGTACCTGTTTACTCCAACTGACATACAATTTTTTGTGATCTTCACTCAGCTGCTCGTATTCCTCATAATAGTCAGTGGTCTCGGCATTAAGGCACACGATGTTATCTGCAAGCAAACCAACATGGATATCGTCGTCCCAAACAACATGGGTGAATAAGGCTGGGACTGGATCAAGTGACTCAGAATCATTGAAATTTTCAGTAAAGTCAGTAGCGACCATGCTTTTCTTTCTAAGAGTGTTGGGACACTCATTCTTGTAATGTCCCCAACCTTTGCATTCGTGGCATTGAATCTCGTTGAGTGGTTTTGTAGAACTTGACACATTGAGAATTGAATTTTTGGACTGAGATCGTGGAAGATTACGTCTAGTAAACTTTGGAGTGGATGTTTGTGTTCTGTTTTTTGTATTTGAGCTTCCAGAATTGTTCTTCTTCTTCAAGAATTTGTTTAAGCGTTGAGTCACAAGGGCCAGTTCATCTTCTTCGAGAGTGGTCGACTCCATCCTTTTAACAATCCCATTAAAATCAAAATCCTCGTCATCTTCATCATCGACTGTAATTAAATCAGAAGAATAAGCCACATTCTTCTCTTTCAAGCTAGAGGGGACGTGTTCCCTCTCGTATTGCTTGAGGTTTCCAACTAAGGTGTTGAAATCGATGTTATCAACATCCTTGGATTCTTCTATTTCCACCACCTTCATGTTATAATTCTTTGTAATGGATCTTAGCAATTTTCCTACAAGACGGGAATTAGTTATGGGTTCACCCATCTCTCTGCACTCTTCTATTATTTCTGCCAATCTCACAGAGTAGTCCATGATAGATTCTTTCTCATTCATTCTCATAGCCTCGAATGTGGACAAGAGCATTCTTAGTCTGGATTTCTTCACGCTTGCTGTTCCTTCACACACCCTTTGGAGTGCGTCCCATGCATCGTTTGCTGACTCACAATTTTTGATGATTCGATAGTAGCTTGCATCTACATAGCCACACAAGGTGTTGATGCATTTAGAGTTCCAATTTGCAGCAGCTGCTTCGTCAGCAGTCCAATCTTCCTCTTTCTTGGGAATGGCATCGCCCTCGCCATCCGTGACACGTGGCTTTTCCCGTCCAACAAGGACGGTCTTCCAAACACGTTCATCCATGCTCTTCAAGTGCCACCTCATCCTCTGTTTCCAGAGAGAATAATTCTCACCATTAAGGATTAAAGGCCTCGGGTTGCCTTGAGCATCCATAACACCTAAAAAAAATAAGGATCAATACTTAAAAGGTTAAGTAACCCGCTCTAGATGCCAATTGTAAAATTAGAAGGTCTATGGATATAAGAATAATTCTCAGATTCACGATGTTGTTAATCAATGTTACCAACATCAGTTAACAACATCGACCAGAGTAAATTAAATTTATGCAGCGGAAATTAAAATATGAGAACCAGTGTTCTAAAAATCGCTAGGCGGCCGCTAGGCGCCAAACCAGTGCCTAGCGCCTAGGGCTCCTAGGCGAGGCCTAGGCGGGGCCTAGAATTGAGAATAAATACCCTAATTCACAACATTACATCCAACATTTAATAGTTCAACATAGTACCTGCTACACAATAAAGTATATGACTATTCAAAACTAAAAATAATGATCATAAGTTCAAAACTATTGTTCAATTCAAAGTTCAAAACAATATAAATCCATAGCACATATTACAAAATCAAAATAACTTAATAAGGGCAAGAGTTCTCAGTCTGTTTCTGTTATGTTCTGTCCCAATTCTTGCCCCGTAACAATTGAATTGACTTTAAAAAAAATTAAAACCAAAACGACGTCGTCTTGGATAAAAAATATAAAAAAAATTAAAAAAATTAAAAAATTGGACTGCCTGGCGCCGACTTGGGCGCCGAGGGCGCCTAGGCAGCGCCGAGGGTGCCTATGGCGCCTAGGCGGTGCCGAGTTCCCCCGGCGATTTTTTTGCCCGATTTTCAAAAATCGTGGGCGGTTCGAGGGCGCCGAGCGCCTAGGCGGCCGCCTAGCCCGATTTTTAGAACAATGATGAGAACACGATTAAACAAATTCAGTTCACAAGTAAAAGTACTTGTGAACTTGGGTGTACAAACCCGAAAAATATATTACTTTCTTTTTAAGTTCAATACAAAATATAAAGTGATATATGAAAACTAAATATCAAAAAACTTGATACTAAATACTTGTTGCCGGAATGGCAAGATCTTCTCCGTCGATCACGCAACTTCAAAGATCTTGTTTATCACGATTGTTGGCTCCAAGTAATTCTTTGTGTTCTTCTTTTCTTGTGCGTCTTGCGTCTCAAAAGATCCGTGCGTCAATCCTCTAAAAAACCGTGTGTGTAAGCTTTAGGATTTCTAATGTCTTAAATAGACAATTCTAAGATCCTAAACTTGGTAAATACCTAAAAACAAATCCTAAACAAAATCTAGGAATAATTAAAGTCTTGTTCATAAACTAGGTAACATAATATTGACCTATATCTTGTTTCCTAACTTATTTTGTGACCAAGAAAGGCAAATAACAAAATAGGAATTATTGCCAAGAATAAATTCCTCAACAATCTTAGAAATCACATCTAGATATAATTTAAAATATTCACCGAGTAATATTCCCGAGAATTTTGCGTTCAACATTCAAAATTAAATCTATATGTAGTATCGAATGATTTAAAATATTCACGGATTAATATTCCCGAGAATTTTGCGTTCAACATTGAAAATCACATGTACATATATTTTGAATGATCTAAAATATTCACTTGGAAATTTTCCCCGAGAATTTTGTAATCATTATTAGAAATCACATCTTTATATAATTTTGGATGATTTTAAATATTCACGCTGAAGTTTTGCCCGAGAGAATTTACATTCATCTTAGAAATCACATCCAGATATAATTTAAAATGATTTTAAATAATTACCAAGTAATATTCCCGAGAACTTTGCGTTCAACATTCGAAATCAAATTTATATATAGTATCGATTGATTTAAAATATTCACAGAGTGATATTCCTGAGAATTTTGCGTTCAACTTTGAAAATCACATGTACATATAACTTCGAATGATCTAAAATACTCACGTGGAAATTTTCCCCGAGAATTTTGCATTCATCATTAGAATTCACATCTTGATATGATTTCGAAGGAAAATTTTCATTTTTGGTACTTTATGTTGGCCACTTTCTAGAAAAGGTACGTGATGTTGTCCGGCATCAAACTACGTCTATTAAGTTGGCAAATTCATCAAATATGGTACAAAAAAAGCCCAATCGGGCTTTGATACTTACATGACATGATTGAACCATTACCTATCATTTTTAATTTAAATTACAATAGTAAATAAATAAAACTCACCCTAAATACCTATTTCACCCCCATAATAAATGAATAAAACTTTGTTAGTCCAACAAAGTTCTTTCTTTACAGGTTTCAGCCAAGATAGCAGAATAAAAGAAATAAAGAAAAAAATGTGCATCAAAATCTCACCAATCACAACAAATATTAAATACATCCATTTTTAAGTGAAAAGGCTTGCTCCAAACCATGACCCTTGCTCGAAGACGAATCGTGCCGGGAAAGATGAGCCGGCGGTGGATCACCGGCGATCGGAAAGCATCTCCCACACTCGCGAACAATAAATGGAGCGTACGCAACACCGTGAGCCGATGGATGTTTCCCCAAGTAATAATCCCTACGAGCTAGAGACGGCAGCGCAGTGGAGTCGCTCAGCGGGAACTGGTGCCGCAGTGGCGGCGCCGAGACGGAATCGCGCAGCGGCGAGTGGTGGAGCAGAGATGGGGAGGA
The DNA here is from genome assembly GCA_014905375.1 of Phtheirospermum japonicum. Lineage (NCBI taxonomy): Eukaryota > Viridiplantae > Streptophyta > Magnoliopsida > Lamiales > Orobanchaceae > Phtheirospermum > Phtheirospermum japonicum. The sequence continues at coordinate 458,957 of BMAC01000062.1, read as the reverse complement.
TGTGTTCGGCAGCCGCGATGGGGATTTGATGGAGCGGCGGCGCTGGTGGTGGCCGCCTGAGTGGCCGTCCTTATTACATTTGAGATGATGCGGGAGGGTAAAATTGTGCAGCGACTAAGATTCTGTAGGGACAGTAGAAGCCATGGTAGGGCAGGATAGCTACGATTTTAACGTCCTTGTTTCTTATTATATTAATTCCCACATGTTTATGATTTTTTTTAAAATTCATCCTCATGATTGTTCGCTTGTATAAAGTGCGTTCCAGTAATTTCTTTTTTTTTTATCAAGTTTAAGATATTCTTTTCCTATAACAGGTGTGGTAATCATTATTTGAGATGAATAACTCAGATGATGAGGAGCCCATTTTTTCTGATGATGTGCAAATTGAATTCAAGGATGAACATCAAACAGGAACACCGCCAGACGATGCAACTGTTAAGGGTATGTTTTTTAGTTCGGGTGAAGATGCCGATATATTTTACATTAACTATGGAAGGCAAATGGGTTTTGATGTTCAAGAATTCCATTCCACATTTAAAAAGAGTGTTTTGAAGAACAAAGTTTGGGAATGTGTTTGAGCGGGACTTTGGCGAGAAATAATTCCAGGGCATTAACGTACTCGAAAGGAGACTGTAAACAAGAAATGTAATTGCCCTGCTCGACTCTGCATTGCATAGGATCTCGATACAGGCTTGTACAAGGTAACAGATTTTGAATCTTCTCACAACCACGATCTAGAAATGGTGGAAACAACATACCGTCTCAAGTACAACAGGCATGTGTTGTAAATTTCACAATTAATAT
>BMAC01000062.1:413206-458033 GCA_014905375.1 Phtheirospermum japonicum | reverse complement strand
TATATATATATATCATAATGTTTTCGCCGTACATTCACTCGGGGGTTTTGATTTTATTTTCCAAACTACACTATCCCTTTTCGAAGGGATGCAGCTGAATGACCCAAACTTGATTATTGAGAAAACATGCATCGATGATGCATCACTAAGCAGGTTATTTTTGTGTGATGGTTTCTCCCGGACAGCGTGTGGTAGGTTTGGCGATGTGCTTATTATGGATAGTACTTACAAAATAAATGCCTATAGCTTTTTGTTGGTCTTTTCTTGCAACTTGGGCGGTAAGGCCCCAGTATCAGTTGTCACAGATCAAGATGAATCAATGCGTCACGCCATAAGAGAGACTTTTCCTAATGCAGCGGACAGACTATGTGGTTAGCATCTAAATAGATATTGTGCTCAGAAAGTGAAAGTACATGAATTTTTCAACGTGTTCTAAAGGTTAATGATGGCGAGATGGTCGATTCAAAGTTTTGAGCATGAGTGTCAAAGAGAGATCGAGAAACAAGGGGTTGCGGATAGCAGTTGGATTAAGGAGACGTACGATAGAAAATAAAATTGGAGTGAGGCATACCTACGAGGTCACTTTATGGGAATAACTAGGACAACTCAACGAGTTGAATATTTAAACTCTCTAATCAAGAGCCTATGAAAAGTTGGAAGCGCAATTACCGAGTTCCCACGCCACTTCCATCATGTACCCGTCTCAATGAGAGTTACATTTTTAAATGAACAAAAAGAATCTGTACGAGCGTCACCAACTATACGACCTACTGTTTCACTTCACGACCTTCTTCATCAAGTTGAAAATATTTATATTAGAGTCGTATTTGATGATGTCGAAAGAGAAATAATGAAGAAACAAAGCTTCATAGTTGTTGACAAACAGGTACATGACGACCGTCTACACATATTCACTTTAGAGAAATATGGTTTAGAATCTAAAAAATAGTGGTCAGTGAAAGTTAATGTTACAAAAGGTATATATCAATGCTGTTGCAAGATGCTAGAGTCGGATGGGTTGCCATGTAGTCATCTCTCTACAGCATTCAAGAATATGAATCTTCAATCTAACCTACTGAGTGCGTACGTGAGAGATGGACCACAGAGGCTGGGAAGCAGTTGCAAGAGAACTTCCCTTGTTTGGCAGTGGATCCACAACTGAAGAGGTTTATGGTGCTTCACCAAGAATGTAGTGACTTGTGTCTTAAAGCTTCATAGACCGAATCTGCAACCGTAAAGTCTATTAAGAGAGTTCGACGCGCGACAAAAAATACTGAAGAAGTACTTGCCGATTCGATGCCAATACAAAATGCAAACTTTGAACATTCCAGCGAGATTCATAACCCATACAGGATTTCACAAAAAATGCATATATTCGTGATCCACAAAAGGATGGGTCGAGAGGGCTCGTAAAGCCAAAAAAAATGATTTGCAGACTACGTGGGTATGTCAAATTAGAAAACAATGTTCATTCTCTAATTCACCCCTCATCTGCTCTGGTTCATTAGTTAAATTAAAACTATTATATTAATTTATTTTTATAGTAAACCAGGCCATAAATCGACTACTTGTGAAAAGAAGTAAGAGCTCCCTGAGTCTGTAAATGCCAATAAAGGGACATTACACGATGAGGATTATATTCCACTCAACTCTCAAGATCCAAACATAAATGAACAGGCCTACGAACACCTCTAATGAAATAGTTTTAGATGTGAGGTTTTCTTAGTCTATATGAAGGTTCAATATTACAGTGAGCTCTTTTAATATATTTCAAAAATCCAATCCACAAGTTGGGGTATATTTTTTATTTCGAAAGATGATCGGTGTTTGACCTTTTTTTATTTCACTTTTGGAAATTATCACATTATATATTTCATGTGTAACCGTCTACTCTTGACACATTCAATTTTTTCCTTTATTTTGTTTCAATTAATTGTGCACGATAGATAGTAGTGTCGTGAAATACCACTTGCCTGAGCACTGGAATTCAAGAAAATCTCATCATCCTCACTGGAATCCATCTCTAAAAAGGTGAAATTTGTGAGAGGGGAACAAATGTAGGGGAGCATTTGTAAATTTTCAAGGCAATTGGGATTTTTTATAATTAAGCTAAATCTTAGTGGTAAATTTTTTAATTAAACTGTTTATTTACTCACATAAGACTTCATGAGCAGTAATGAGGCTTATGGGGTCTCTTCAAGCATCTTTCTTACAAGATCCTTTGCGCTGTCTGAAATGTGAGGCCATGGCTCTAAATCAAAATCTATCTTCCCTTTTAAAATTTGTTTGAAGATCCCATTACCCATTTCTTGAAGTTAAAACAATTTAGATACATGTAAACATTAAGAGATAAGAAAAACCAGGCCTCTATTCATATCTTCGGAAGATAGTTGAACTTGTTTGTAATTAAGCTAAAGTTTAAGGGTCAATTTGTAATTTACACATAATTTACAATATGTAGAGAATAACACCAGCAGTCCATACATCAATTTCGGGCCCATAGTATTTATAAAACACTTATGTAATAAGGGCTTCCAACGACGACAGAAAGATATTGTCCTGGAATTTAAGGCCATGTTTGGGAAGCAATAGTCAATAATAAGCCGACAATCACTTTTTTTTTAATCATTGTACATGAAAATACTATTTTCATCTATAGATGTTGAAAGCTTCCTTCAAAGCTTCAAAGTTATGTTTTAACATATACAAAAAATAAAAATATCCAATTATATTTAAAGTTACAAATTCTCCATTACAAGTTTTGTATTTTGTTTTACAAAGTAGCCCCTCAACAAGGTGCAATTTGTAAGAACAGAGGTTTTGTAATTTCTATAGAAAATTGAGTTTTCTTTGCAATTATTTATAGTTATCCGTATGTATAATTTTCAGGTTTGTATTTATGTTACAAATTATCCCCTCAATAAGGTGAAAGTTTTATAACAAAAAACATTGTCAATGATGAGTTTTTGTAATATCGAAAGAAAATTGGGTGTTTTTCTTTTTTGCAATAATTTATAGTTATCTGTATGTAAGCCCTCGAACTTACAACCATAAACGACATTAGAAAGGTGAAGAGAAGCAAAAGAACATAGTTCCATGGATGAAATTCCCTAAAGAGAAGAATCAGTATGAGAGCTGCATGCATTAAATTAAATCAGCCGAGAAAATTATCAATTAAGTACCGTTTTTCCTATATTATAAAATTTAGCACTACTAACAAAAATACAGAGCTTTCATTTTGCAGCTCTATGTGAAGCTCTGTTCCATGTTAAAAAATACTTAACAATACATAATTAATTGAATAATACTAATTATATACCAATAATTACATTTGTTGTCTGAGCTAGTATTGGGATCATAAAGCAGAAAATCAAAACTTTTTCTTCTCATTCAAGAACTCGACTAGCATACGAAATTAGTATACGGAAAAACAAAAGAATGGAGAGAACCACTCACTAAGTATGAATTGTATACGTAAAAACGAGCAAACGTGAGATCGTATTCATCAAGTTGCTCAAGATAAGCAGTAAACAACAATTACCAATAACAAAACTTTATACAAATTGCCTAACTATAGAAGCAGGCAACAGAAATCTTCATAGTATTGATTCAAACAAATATAAATATAAATATAACATAAAAAAATACAAGCTCTAAAACCTATGGGACCCACAAAATAACTTTGTACTCAACAAAAATGAAGAGAAGTATGCATTAGCATAGAACCTAATATTCATGCTTTACACTAATGTCAAGAAACCTTAATAAAAATCATAAACATGAAACAAAAAAAATCACAAGTCCCTCCCTGTCAAGAAATAAATCACAACAGAGAATAATTTATAAAGCCCATATCAGAAACAAATCGATGCTAAAACATATTTAGCACATCAAGATAAAAGAAATAAAAAAAAAATCCACATTGAACAATCCAAAAAATATCAAGAACATTCCAAATGATCTCATACCAGGATGTATGATACAAAAACCCTTCTGGTTTAGTCCAATTACATGAAGGAAAAAATAAAAATAGATAATTACATAAACTATTTCGCGGTAAAGTGTTTACCATTATGCACAAAACTATAAAAATCTAGTAGTCTAATATTTTCTTCAAACTAATTTCCTTCAATATATTAGCTTCATGGTAGAATATCTCAATAGCCATTCTCATTCTCTCTAACTCTTAGTTTTCCATACAGAAATTCATATTATCTCCATCTCGTAACTTGTCATATTGTTGCATGAACTTTATCGTGAAAACCCCACAATCATAACTGCAAATAATGTCTTTATCAATGTAATCAACCATTAAATATGTTCAGCTCATGTGAGATTTTTAAAATTGTAAATGTAACTACGACTCACGAGTTTTGTTGTTGTGGTGCCCACTGAGCCATCTTAGTTGGAAATGTTGAGATACTTATAAAATAATTTGCCGATCCATAATCTAAAGCCTTATGAAAATGCACAACCTACAATATAGTGAAAGTCAACAAGCGAATTCATCAAGTTAATAAATTTAATCTAAATAAATAGAAAGTACAAAAATTTACTCCAAAGTAATTACCAGAGTCTTAACGGCTGAAAGTAGTTTTGGACAACTTTCTCGCCGGACAGAATCCATAATCATAACCTCTTGCTTCATTATATCCACAACACACAAGGACCAATGATTTCCTTATAGATTCATCGGAATAAATATCTACGCATTATTTATTAAGTTGTAACGTCACCGTGCCTTTAATCAAGCATACTACACTTGCCAACTTATTAACACTTCAAAAACTTAAAATAGTACCTGTTCACATTTCTGAATATCCCCTCCGAACTTGTGTTCATGCAAGTAGTAACGATAGATTTTGCCCGCATCAAACATCCCGGAGATGATAGATTGCTAGTGTATGAAATATTTTATATATTATATTTCTTCAAATAAATAATAACTCAAGTGAAAGATTGAATGACTCACCGAGACAAAGGTTGGCATATACCATTTTTTGAATGCCTTTTTACAGTTGTCGTTTTGATTATCCCATCTCAGCATACAAACATACAAGTTTAAAATCTACAAATCAGGTATAATAAATTAGATATAACTATTGTAAAGTTTAATCTAAAATGAACATACATTTGTGCTTAACCACTTAGTAGCTTGTAGTCGTTGCAACTCTTGTCGATTCCCAATTTCTCCAAACATCTCGATAATTATTTCACTAACAATAATAAAAAAAATTGACAATTAAGATTCTAAAATTCAAAATTAAACATATGAATAACAAAAATAAAATCTTACTCTGGTCTTCCTTTTACATTAAAGATGTACTCCAAAACTTTGTCATGTTCTTTTATGTTAAAATCTCTCAATGGTTCTTTGAAAATCTAATACAACAATAATTATGCAACATGAATTTAATCCATTCACGAGATATTTATTTAAATACTCTAACCACAGTTATGTAAAGGATATAATACAATACCTTTTCCTTTGAAGAACCTACACCACCTGATGCATGCTCAAATTTCAAATCATCTTTGAGAAATGGTTCTTCCTTTGGTGTATTGGACTCGTCATTTGACATTGGCTTCTCATTAAGTTTAACAAATATCAAGTCTAACAAGTCTCTAATTTTTGATATATTCCTCTTCATTTCAGAAAAAACAGCAACTATTTTTACCATATTACTCCTCGCGTTGTTTAGGTTTTCTTCTATACTACTTAAGCGATTCTTCACACTAACGGTCCCATTGGTTCTAGGCATTTTCGATTGCATTTGCAACAACTAAAATATCATTGTCATAACCATTAAACATAGCAAATATCAATAGAGAGGGTTATGTACAATGTAAGCTACATGTGGATGAAACATGGAAAAGTTGGTTTCAAGAGCATCTATTTACAATATACAAAGCAATGTGAAGTATACAATATATATGTACAAGAAAACAACATTTAGGCGATAACTATACTGAAACTTATACTAGAACCTAAATGGGAAACCTTATCAACACATCTACGTATACATTCAAATTTCAAAACACACATATAGGTTCTTATTTTCTTAGAGTGTTGTCAGTACTTGAATTAATTCTTAGAGTGTGCTTAAAGATTTTGCTTTTCAAATCTCACATATATCATTCACATATAATGGCACACATTTTCTTAGAGCATATAATACACATTTGTTATATGTCACACACAATCCTGATTAGTGCTTATACATTTACAAGAGCATCAGGATTGTGCTTATACATATGTCACAAAGGATTGTGCTCTATGTTACACACATATAGCATTCACATAAAATATACGCTAAGAATTCATTCAAGAGCATTCAGATATAATGGCACACATATAATATAATACGACAAGGAATAATAATATGAAAATAGCAAAAATAAAATGAAATATGAAATTTTTTAGGGAAAATGAATCAAAAATACCACATTATTTTTTAGGAAATCGAATTTTAATGTACTGTGGATAGAGGATTTTACCTTTCTTCTTTTTCCCAAAAACGCACAATTGAATAGCCCTCCTCCAGTAGAAGCCATATAAATAGAGAAAAATGTGAAAAAAATGAATTGAGAAGGAAAACAACCCAAATGATTGGAGGAAGGAGAACGTGAATGATTTCCATCGGGGTGGATTGGAATCGTGGGTGTGATGATATGAGTTTTTTTTTTATTCCTCATTTCTGAAACTGAGTCCCCGAAGGAGAGAAGAAAATATAGTTTACCTATTTGTTCGGTCTCAAAGAACCATGATAAAGCTTGTGTACGTTAGACCGACGTTAATATTGTATTCCTACATTTAATCCAAGGGTTATTGTCATATGTTAATATCTAAGGGTGGAAATTAAAGTGGGGAATGATACCCACTACAACACCCTAGTCACTCCCTGAAGTTTTATGTCTATTGACAAATAAACTAAGCTTAATAAACCCCTATTGATTCTATATTTTTTTGAATAGTATATATATAAATACTTTTAAAAAATTGACTTAGTATTTCTAATTTTTATAGTATAATATATAAGAAATTGACTTTATATTCCTACTTTGTTAACACACACACTAACACACATATTTAGTTTCTATTTCTTATACTATTATATATATAAATAAATAAAAGAATCTAACTTAATGTTTCTGATTTATTTTTTTTGTTGTATTACAAAATTTCTTATTCATTATACACAAATGATTATCGATTACAAGATTAAAATAATTAGGAAAAGTTATTTTGCTACTTATTTTAGACTATTTTTGTTATTCTTAATTGTTTTGTGTTGTGTACTAGAAGTGTGATGAATTTGGTGTTACTTATTAGGATTGGCATTGATGTCTTATTCCTGTTTTTGTTGAACTATCAGGATGATTAATATGTATTGCATTGTGTAGCTTTATTATTTTTGGTTTTTTATTTCATTTTTACCAAAATAAAGGAAAAATATTGGGGCGCCCTTTTTACCTCAACATAGTAGCAATTGCAACAAAAAATACTGATAGGGACAATAACCTCGTAGCATTGTCCTGTTTCTCGGCAAATTATTAGATGGACCCAGGTGCACCCTGTTCCCCATATAAAACCAAGTTTCACAATTTCCACGCGCTCCTCTTTCATTCTTCAGAATTTTTTCATGCGCATCAAACCCTTCTTTCGTCGTTTCTCCAACAATCTATCGCTAAAAAAAATTCTCTTCTCAAGGAATTCCATCACCGACGATCCAAATCACCAAAACCTCCATTGACTTCGTTCAAATAAAAATCAGCCACCGGCGATCCCCATCGAATTCAGCAACGGCGATCCCCTTCGATTTTAATAGTAAATAATTGTGAGTTTTCTTCGATTTCCATCTAATTGGCTTCAAATTACCGCCGAAATAATCGCTGCTCCACCGCTAACAAACAAATCCTTTCAATTCCAATGGACGTGAATAGGTTCGAGGCCAAGTTATTTTTTGAAATTAATTTATTTTTGTATTCAATTAGGTTTACGCTATTTTCTATTTGTGTTGATGCAACTCTTCCGATTCGTGTCTCTCTTGCAAATATTCCAGTTTCTGGTTTTTTGAAGTTGATATTTGACATATATTGAGGGTTTCTGGTTGAGTTTTTCATTTTTCGTGGTCAGGATTTTTGATCTTTGCTGATGATATGAGGAAGTAATATGTGATGATATATTTCATTAATGGCAATGATAACTGAAAGATATTTAGGGTTTTCCGATTTTTGCTTTGTGTTGATGATATGTAGCAGTAATATGGGATGATATGTAGTAGTAATATGTGATGATATGTCGCAGTAAAGTGTGATATCCTATGTTTTCAGAATGGTTACAAATTATGGATGCCAATATAATTCTTGGTTACTAAGGCTTTTATGATTTAAGAGAAAAATTGCTGAATCACAAACTAAAAAGGTCGTAGAAAGTCTACAGGTATTTTTCTGTAATTTATGTATTATTTTATGTAATGTCATTGTTTTTTTCACTCTATACTATATTTTCAGGTCGGTATTTCTACATTTGTCGGAGATGGTTATGTTGTGCATTCGAGTGTCGGTCCAACTTCGAGTTTGAATTTAATAGTTGTTAATCCAAATACGAGTTCAAAGCTTCCACCATTACCGCATTCTTTAAGTTGTAATTCTTTTAGTTCAAAGTCAGTTGATAGTTAGATTTTTTCATATATGACAGAATAGAAAGATGGCTAAATTTTATTGTTCAATTGTAATTTTTTATTATTTTGGACAGATATATTTTATCCAATCTTTTTTTATTGTAATTGTAATGACTATTTTTTATGAAAAGGTTATATGTTTGTTCGTGAGTTTTGGTTAATTTTACTCCATCTTCATATTGTGAAAACAAACTATAGGGTTTGTTTCTTACTCTCATAAATCTTTGAATCTGTTGATGTGTTGGTTTTGTTGTGATGATATTTTTGAAAGTTATATGTGATGATATGCGGCTGTTTTATGTGATGATAAGTGGATGGTGTATGTGATGATATGTGGCCTGTGTATGTGGCGATATGTTGATGATGTATGTGATAATATATGGCTGATGTATAAGGTGATATGTGGCTGGTGTATAGGATGATATGTAGCTCGTATATGAGATGATATATGTCTGAAATATGTGACGATATATGTCTGAAATATGTGATGATATGTTGTATTTATATGTGATGATGTGTTGCATTTATATGTGACGATATGTAAAATAAATAAAAAAGTATGAATATGAGTAGACTACATGACTTGACTTATGATGAACACCTTTCACTCTCTTCATAATGTGTAATCACTAAACTTAAAAATACAACCATTATATACAAACGTTGTTCATAAAAAAGATTATTCGACTTTCTTGAAGAAATAAGTTCGATCTTTGCTCATATTTTATTCAGATGTCTCTATATATTGTGACATATTTTTTAGCCTTGAAGGATATTTAAAGTTTTGAAATGAGATCCGGTTTTGCCATTTTGTTTACTTTGATGTGATTTCTTTCCTCTTCCCTTTATCATATTCGTTCATTAACTCAAACATATTAGTGGAAAATACAAATAAACTATATTCAAATTAAACTTCAACAACAACAAAATATTCCTTGCCACCTCTACCATGAAATAAATACACATAGGAACTGAACAATTTGGAGTCAAAATCGAGTCAAATACAAATAACACGGATAATAAAAAAATGTAGATTAAGGTTAATTAAGTCATAATATAACATGATGCACACGTATATATTCATCTGTAATCCTCCCCCACCACCTAAAACAAAAGATATTCATATATCATCACACAAATCATGAATATATCATCACACATAACATGAAAATACATCGTTCCTATGAATAAAAAAGAATAAGATATCATATACCATCACACAAATCATGCACATATCATCAAAAATAGAACACGCACATATCATCACACAAAACATGCACATATCATCACAAACTACGTATATATCAGTCCCAGGGAAAACGAATAAGATATTCACATATAATCACATAGGTCATTCACATATCATCACATAGGACACGCACATATCATCACACAGAACATGCACATATCATCACAAACTACATATATATCAGTCCCAGGGAAAACGAATAAGATATTCACATATCATCACACAGATCATGCACATATCACCCACAAACTACACATATATCAGTCCCAGGGAAAACGAATAAGATATTCACATATCATCACACAGGTCATGCACATATCATCACATAGAACACGCACATATCATCACACAGAACATGCACACATCATCACAAACTACACATTTATTCAGCAGTAATCCCAAAAAGAAAAAAAGAATAAGATATTCATATATCATCACACAGAACATGAACATATCATCACAAACTACACATATATTCATTTATAATCCAAAAAAAGAAAGAAAAGAAAAGTATATTCATATCATCACACATATCATGTATATATCATCACACAAAACACGCACATATCATCACAAACTATATATATATTCATCATCAGTACTAGGAAAGAAGAATAAGATGTTCACTTATCATCACATAGATAATGAACATATCATCATACATAACATGCACATGTCATCACAAACTACATATTCATGATCTTAAGATAATAAGATCTTAACTAATGTAAAATTCCCATTCAGGTATTTTTACAAACAGTTGATATACAGTAATGTAATTTTGTACTAAAACATATTAAAGCTTCATGAAGCGAAAATCTCAATGACAATAACAATCCAAACCACTTCAGATGTGAAAATTTTGAACAAATCCAAAAAAAATGAAAAAAAAAATTCAAAATCGACATTAACCTCAAAATTCCGGAAAACATTGAATTCGAACACGAAGAGGCGGCTTTTAGATTTCTCATCATTAGTGGAGTTTATGAGTTCAAGTTGTTAAGTTGAGCGGTAAGTGGAGAGAAATTGGAGAAAATCTGAGCGTGGAGAAGCGGATTTCCCATTGAAGTCTGACCGTTTCTTTTTTGTTTTGATGCGCGTGGGGAGAGCCTGAATTCTGAGGGGGGAGTGAAATGCACAGCACGTGGAATTGGATTTGGGCTCTTCAAAAATCTGCACATGTGATAATTTTTGGGACCGGGTGCATCCTACAAGGTGCACCTGGGTCCATGGTATACCATCTCCTGTTTCTCGCCTTAATTTTAGTTATGTGGTTGAGCAAGTTCCCAACTATAGATGGTAAATGATCACATGAATCCTTTTTTTTAATTGATTGGTTTTATTGTTTTTATGATAATCTATGTTTTTACGTTGGTTGCAGTCTATTGATGATTGATTTTGGATTCGTTGGGTTTTTTCTGCTGAAATCAAAATAGAAATTTTCAACTAGTTTTCCTTTTTGTTTCGTTGGTTACTATACGATGTCATTATAAATTTAAATGTTGTTGATTATTTTTTCATGTTTTAGACTTGAGATTTACAGAATATAGGTCTTCGGTGATTGTGGCGTCTGCCATGTTGGTTGTTTCCTGTTGAGGATTTTATTCTTGGAAATAATTCCTTATTTAGTTGTTTGCCTTTCTTGGGCTCAAAATAAATTAGGGAACTAGATTTAGGACTTTATTTGTTTCCTAGTTTATGCTTAGGACTTTAATTAGTTTCCTAGATTTTGTTTAGGATTTGTTTTCCTTGTTTATCAAGACTAGGACTTTAGGACTTGTCTATTTAAGACAACACAAGGACACAAGACAAATCAATCTTAGTCACAACCAAGAGACGCACGGAAAAGTAAGGAACGAGCGACGCTAAGCATCAAGGAAGAACACAAGCAAGATAACTACTTGGAGCCATTGTTCGAGATCAAGAAGTTCTTCGAAGTTGCGTAACCAACGAAGAAGATCTTATCTTCAAGGCGAAAAGTATTTAGTATCAAGTTTTTGATATTTTAGTTTTCATATATTACTTCATACTTTTTGTATTGATCGTGAACAAGAAAGTAATATAGTTTTCGGGTTTATACACCCAGGTTCACAATTACTTTTACATGTGAACTGAATTTAATTTGCTGTGTTCTTAAGTTTTATTTCCGCTGCATATTTTTATTTTAACTCTAGTTGATGTTGGTAGTCAGTGTTGGTTAACATTGATAACAACATCGTAAATCTGAGACTTATTTTTAAAACCATAGACCTTCAAATTCTACAATTGGCATCTAGAGCGGGTTACTTAACCTTTTAGTACTGATCCTTATTTGTTTAGGTACTATGGATGCAGAGACTGTTGATTATCTTGAAGAGTACGAGCAGTTGAGTGTTGACCATAAACAACTGTTTGTCAGTTGGGGAAAACAGGTACTCAAGGTCAAAGATCTTAAGATCGAGGTGGATAAACCGACTCAGGAAAAGGATGACCAACTGAATATAAATATCCGATTGGAGTCATCCCTCGCCAAAAAGGATAATGAGCTAGAACGAGTAAAGGCCGAGTTGAAGAAGGTCCATGAAGCCCTCACAAACCTCAACAAGGGCAAGGCCAAGGTGGATGAGATTCTGGAATCGAGTATCCCGAATTGTTCAAAACACGGAAATGGATACAAGCATGTTCAAAAGCCAATTTCAAGTCAAATTGTGAAGTCGACCAAATGCCACAAGAGGAGAAGAAGACAATACGCGTATCATCACTGTGGTGAACCAGGTCACATACGACCATACTGCTGGAAGCTTGTTGGCAAGCAAACTCATTTTAAAAGGTCGAAGCTGACTGCTGAATCCAATGTTGGTTTCCTAAAAACCAACACCAAAACCAACACCAGGTTAAAAAGGTTTGGGTCAAGAAAAATGATATCAAGTGCAACATGATCAGTACCTCCCTGAAGTCTCACATCCCTGGAGCCTGGTATTTTGATAGTGGATGCTCTAAGCACATGACCGGCTCGGAAGATCTCCTCTCGAATATTGTCAAATTTCATGGAGGAAAGGTGAAGTATGGTGGAGGTGCAAATGGCCAAATCATTGGCCAAGGAACTCTTCATGTGCCTGGTATTGCGAAGCTCGAGAATGTGAGTCGATGGTGATGTTGGTTTCGATGACGGGTCTGGGAACTCAACATCAAACCCAACATCGACTCAAGCTGATCCAAAATTAGACTCAAATTCAGTTAAGACGTTTGCTCCAGTCACTCATATTGAATCGATGGTAAGTGAGTTTATTACGAAAATATTTGATACATTCGAGATGAGCATGAAAGCTGGAAGTGCTTGTACACAGTTATTGTGGATGAACCAAATGATAGAGGACTACGGTCTACATAGAAGAACATTGACTGTGCTCTGTGATAATTCCAGTGCCATTGATATCTCGAAAAATCTGGTTCAGCATTCTCGAATCAAACACATTGACATAAGGTACCACTTTATTCGAGACTTGGTTGAGAGGAATATAATTAGCCTTGAGCATATAGGAACAGACAATCAGCTTGTTGACATCTTCACAAAGGCATTAGATTTTGAGACTTTCTCTCGTTTGAGAAGAGATCTCGATATGTGCATTGTCAACCAATGTTGGTTTGTGATGTTGTGACACACTATATCAACATCAGTCACAACATCTGTATACTTTTGCATGCATTTTTATTTCTCTTTTCATACATAATCCAAATGCATTGAGTCTGGTTGAAAGTGCGATAAGGTCTTGTGTTGCAATAAAAGTGATGACAAAAATACTAACCTCTTCAATGAGGTGATTGTGGAGCTTAACCGCAAAAACTGGTTTTCTCTCAGGTCCAAAAACAAGAGGTGTTAACAGCAATTGCTGAAGATAAATTATTTCTCTTCAAATCTCTAAAAAGATGAAGAAAATCTGGATACAAATTGATCCAATCTTTAAATTTCACCTTCTTGAGCGATTTTGACGTGGTCATTAACTTGGGTTAAGGGGTAAGTTTCCATTGAATTCGCCTGAGGCAATGTTGGTTAATAATGTTGTCAGTAATAAAATGCAACACTGATCGAGCCATTAAAACCGTAATGTGATTTATTTTAACCTTTTTAGGTCATGAATTTTAGGCATCCAATAGAACATTCATACTTTGAGAAAATGCCTACTTGCTGTGCGAACTGTTGCTTGTGTTTTTGTCTTTCTTGAATTCTCTTAATTCTTGTTTTGAATCTTGCTAACCAAGTGTTTCAGTGGTGTTGTAATCGGAGGATTGGACATGTAATAGGAGGTTAATTTGGCGAGTGAAAAATTGCTTTGCAAAGAATTTGTTCAACTATGGTGATAGTTTATAAAAATCTAGCTCTATCTCGGTTTTAATTTGTATTTGGGATTTATAATTTTTATTCTCCAATTAAGAGATAGTGGGATATTTAAGCATAGAGATCGTGTGTCTTATTTTGAGAAAGAAAATTTTGGGTTTTAAAATTGGTAGTGAGGGGTTATTTATTCAGTTTATTCTTTATTTACTCGTTTCCTTCCCTACTTCAGTCATCTTTACCCAAATTGACAAGTTAAGGTTTTTTTTTTTACTTTTTCTTTCTCTCAATTTTACTGCCTACGACACTCGGTTTTGTGTTTGTGGTTGTTTCCAATTTTCTTGCAAAATGTCGAATTCACCATCAACCAGCAAAGCTCCGAAAATAGACTGTGCGTCTAATTCCACCCAAAGAGAGAAAAGAAGAAGTCCAAAGTTGCCGTGTCAGCCCATGTTGGTTCTGATGTTGTGTCATCGAAACCAACATCCCCTGCAGACAATCCTGCCTCTTCTCCAAGTTTCGATTCTGACAATGTTCCATCTGCCAGTGCACCGATGTCAACATTTGCCTCCGACCACTCTACTAGCTCTAATGAGGCTCCGTCTCAAGCCGTCGTGATTGAAGACATGGAACCAATCTCCACAAGGTCCTTGACGAGTGAAGCTGAGGAGTTGTTCTTGGGATTTCAAAATCGGGGCTTGATTGCTGAGCGTCGAATCTCCCATTGGAGTTTTCGTGAAGCAGAATCTGATTACCTTCTTTAGGCACCGAGGCACCTATTCGAGCTGGTGTCATGTCCGGTGTTGGTTCTGGTATTACCAACATCAGTACCAACATGGTTCATTTTTCTGCTCCGTTTGTCCGAGCCTATATTACTTTGTTTGTTAACCAGGTTGCACAGCACCAGGCGCTTCGAGACTCGTTTGTTGAGGTCCTTTTGCTTTCAGAACAAAAAGGGGGAGGAGAATGTAGAAGACGCTACTATGAATGTGATTCGTTTTTGTTTGTTTTAAACAATGGTTACTTCATTTAGGGGGAGTTTCTAATTTAGGGGGAATTTCTAATTCAAATGGCGTTTTTAGTCTTTTGATCATTTTCACGTGTCTTGGGTATTTTGTCCATAAAGGCAAAAGGGGGAGATTGTTGAGGATTTTATTTTTGGGAATAATTCCTTATTTAGTTGTTTGCCTTTCTTAGGCTCAAAATAAATTAGGGAACTAGATTTAGGACTTTATTTGTTTCCTAGTTTATGATTAGGACTTTAATTAGTTTTCTAAATTTTATTTAGGATTTGTTTTCCTTGTTCATCAAGACTAGGACTTTATAACTTGTCTATTTAAGACAACACAAGGACACAAGACAAATCAATCTTAGCCACAACCAAGAGACGCACGGAAAAGTAAGGAACGAGCGACGCTAAGCATCAAGGAAGAACACAAGCAAGATAGCTACTTGGAGCCATTGTTCGAGATCAAGAAGTTTTTCGAAGTTGCGTAACCAAAGGAGAAGATCTTATCTTCAAGGCGACAAGTATTTAGTATCAAGTTTTTGATATTTTAGTTTTCATATATTACTTCATACTTTTTGTATTGATCGTGAAAAAGAAAGTAATATAGTTTTCGGGTTTGTACACCCAAATTCACAAGTACTTTTACTTGTGAATTGAATTTAATTTGCTGTGTTCTTAAGTTTTATTTCCGCTGCATATTTTTATTTTAACTCTGGTTGATGTTGGTAGTCAGTGTTGGTTAACATTGATAACAATATCGTAAATATGAGACTTATTTTTAAAACCATAAACTTTCAAATTTTACAAGGTGCATCTAGGTCCATGGTATACCATCTCCTGTTTCTCGCCTTACTTTTAGTTATGTGGTTGAGCAAGTTCCCAAGTATAGATGGTAAATGATCACATGAATCCTTTTTTTAATTGATTGGTTTTATTGTTTTTATGATAATCTATGTTTTTACGTTGGTTGTAGTCTATTGATGAATGATTTTGGATTCGTTGGGTTTTTTCTGCTGAAATCTAAATAGAAATTTCCAACTAATTTTTTTTTTTTGTTTCGTTGTTTACTATACGATGTCATTATAAATTTAAATGTTGTTGATTATTTTTTCATGTTTTAAACTTGAGATTTACATAATATAGGTCTTCGGTGATTGTAGCTTCTCCCATGTTGGTTGTTTCCTTTGGTGTGGCTTCTGCTCATACGCGAATTCCAACTCTTGAAAGGTAATAATGAGTTCACTATTTAAAGTTCATAGAATGAATCTAAATATAATCAGTAGCCCAAATTAATCTTGCGCACACATCATATTATGACTTTATTTTCATCAAATTATGGTATGAAGCGAATTGAAACTTGACGAGCCTCCGGCAGGACCTGCACCTGAGGGGCGTAGGCAGGGGGTTCCAAGCTGGTCCAGGGCACACTCCAAATTTTTTGGAAATACTACTTTTTAAAGAAAAAATAAATTTAAAAATAAAAATTATATATATTTTTAGTAAAAAAAAAATAAATTTAGGGTAGTGGTAAATATAATTTTTAATTCGGGTTAGGCCTTATTTGCCGAGCTGGCTACGCTCCCTTACCCATCATATTAGACAATCAACCCTGCACATGGACAATACATTTTCTTGTCATATATTATCTATTATGCTGTATAAAAGATACATTTGTCATAGAGATTAAGAGGTTGATGGGCTAAATAAAATTTAAGGCTAATCCTCTTGATTGGACGTTTAATTTTTAGGAGTATGATTGTGTCCTAATGTGGTTAATAAAGGAAACGAATTTTATTTGGCAAATAAATTGGTGGAGTGTCATATATACAATTAATTATGAAATAGTTCTTTTCTAACTTCTGATGCACGTAAAATTGTTTTGTGTATATTGCCCAGCAGGTTTCGCTTCAAAAGGAGACTTGATGCAAATTGCTAAGGTTTATGATTAACTCTGTTAGAAACTAGGTGAAGTATTTTTAATGATGATTTAACATACTAATACAGCACTAAAAATCCATATGTAATATTATGTGATATATGTGGGTATTTATAGTAATCAATCTTATTTCCTGTAAGGAGTATTTCTTCTGAAAGGTAAACGAACTGGTTGGTTTTTTCTGAGAGGTAAGCGAGCTGGTTTTGTAGAGTAGCGACCTGAAGTATGAGGATGAGTTCTCATATAAGGTCGCGACCTCTTATATTTTGTGTGTTGGGTGCTAGCTGTTGAGTTCGGTTATGGGCTTTATAAATATCAGGCCCAAACAGGCTTGTATGGATGGTCTATGGGGTCCCGACAAACTATATGCCTTTTTTGGTAATTTAAGTAAGAGATATATTAATTATGAAACTTAGCATACATGAAAAATCCTAATTTTAAGTCCATCACGGTATTTATGGAATTGTGGTGGGAGAAGGAAACCCTACCTTGGGGAACACTTCTCTTGTCTTTATAAAAGGGGTGTATACCTCTCTTAATTTTTAGGTTGTTTTGATCGTGGTTTGAACTCTTGAAATATTCCTTGCACTATCTAACTTAAGCATCGGAGGACCTTCGCGGGGTCTGATCACCGACTCGGCTGAAGGTGTTGTGTTGCAAGATCGGCTAGGTCGCCAAGGAGAGTTTTGGAAGCTTATCAGGTCGCTGTGAAGGAGATTGAAGGTTATTCAGGTCGCTGACTTCATATTGCAGGTCAGTACCCCATATTCTTGGTAACCAATCTTTTTGGTTTTATCAAGTGGCGCCGTCTGTGGAAAAAAGGGGCATCGAGTACTTGAGCGAAAGGCGTGAGAAATTTCACAAGCGCAACATGAAGAATAATATCATACAACCTAGAACCTTAAACTTTAGTTCTGGATCGAATAAACTAAAGAAGAAGAAAAGGATGGCGAAAATCAACGAAGAGGAACCAATAAAAGATGGACAAACACCTTCTCAGGCGGAACCAACAGTTCAGAGTTTGGGTGGCGTCCCGCCACCCTCCCCAAAGCAGCGTAACGGAAAGGGGCCGGAAGAAGACTTGGAGGCTAAGACACCGGAGGTTGTGGCACAAAAGGTGGTTCATACAGGGACGAAAGAATGGAAAGATTTACCCAAGTATAAGCCTTGTCAAATCAAAAAAGGATTCTTAGACGGGCTTATGGATTTCGTGCCTCCGGAGAGGCAGGAAGAACTGAGCAAGTACTTAGCACGCGATCTGGTTACTCTGAAGAGAATGTTGATGGATTCAATGGCGAGCAGGGAGAGAAATCAACAACCAGGAAGACAAAACAAAGCAGAAGGTCTATGTATAGGAGATCTTCTCATGGAAGGAAAGGTCGGAGTAAACGAAAACATGAGGATTCCTCCAGCTCTTCCTCGTCCACAGAGTCTCATATACGTAAGTACAAGAAGGGGAAGGGGGTGAAGATAAAGTGGAAACATTATAAGCGTCAAGGTCGCCGGTATAGTAAACATACCAGTGAGAGCGGAACCCAAACCTCGGGTACGGATGGTGAATCTCAACATAAGTAGCGCAAGAATCGGAGCGGATACCATGAAGGGAAGGGTGAGAATGAGGTGGGGCCAGAGAATAAGGCGTTTAGAGAGATGCAGGAGGCCTTGTTAAAATTGCAAAAACAAGTGGAAGGGGAGAAGTTCGATGAAGATAAGGGGCATCCCTTCTAGGATGATATGTTGCAGACCGCGATGCCTAAAGGATATAAGGCATTGGAATTTCAATATTGCGAGATGGCGGATCCAGTGGAGCATTTGAAACTCTTTGAGAATGAGAGGATGCTACATAGCCATACGGATGTTGTGGCGTGTCGAGCCTTTGTATCCACTTTGAGAGGAATCGCGCAAAACTGGTTCTATCAATTGCCACGAGGGAAAATTATCAGCTATCAGGTGCTGCGAGCTGCTTTCTTGAAATAATTTTCCAGTGTGAGGCAGAATGCGAAGACGACACAATTGCTTTTACTATGGTGCAGCGACCTGACGAATCGTTGAAGTAATATGTTAACAGGTTTACCAGTGCCACTTTGGAAGTACTTACTGCTACGGATGAGATGAAGGTGGGAGCTTTACATCAAGGATTGCGGAGAGAGGACTTACGTAAGTCTTTGGTAAAAAAAGGAGGCACGAACATACGATGAAGTTTTGGAGAGATGCCATGAATACATATAGGTGGAGGAAGCTGAGGAAGAGCGTTGGGTGCATTTTAGTAGAGAGGTCGCGGATACAGGGGAGGAGGTCAAGGCATGGACATCTGATATGAGCGAGGAGGTCAAGGCATGGACATTATATACAGATGGCTCAACTATGCTGTCAGGAGAAGGGCTGGTTAATGTGTTAACCAGCCCGGAAGGAGAAAATTCGGAGTTCGCGATTAAGCTGGGGTATAAGGCATCTAACAACGAGACTGAGTATGAGGCTGTGTTGCAGGGTATCAAAATGGCGGGCGGTCTGGGAGCAAGAAGAGTATGGGCATACACGGATTCACAGCTGATAGCACGTTAGTTCGACGGCTCTTTTGAAGCTAAGGAGGAGCGCATGGCAGTATATTTAAATAAATTACGAGAGGAGGCAACACGCTTTGAGGAGCTTAAATTAAAGCACTTGCCTCGAGCTGAAAACACTCGAGCAGATCATCTCGCTCGGATAGCAGGCGCATTGGAGACTTGTGATACTCGGAAAATCACATTGATGGAATTAAGTCATAGTAGCGTGGAGACCGAAAAGGAGGTAATGGAGCTTGAGTTCAAGGATGACTGGCGAACACCTATTTGGGATGTTCTCATTAAAGCAAAAGAGGGTGCAGAGAGATTGACAACAAAGGAGGCTAGAACGGAAGCTCGTTTCTATGTGATAAACGAGAAATTGTATAAGAGGTCGCGCTTCGGACCTTTTCTGAAATGCTTGGCTAAGGAACAGGGGCTAGAAGTGCTGGAAATACATGAAAAGTATTGTGGCAATCATGCGAAGGGAAAGGCACTGGTTGGTGTAACATTGAGAGCGGGCTTCTTTTGGCAAGGAATGAAAGGTATGGCCAACGACATGGTGAGAACGTGTAAAAAGTGTCAGTTGCATGCTCTGGTTATCCATATACCGGCCGAGGAGATGATGGTTATGAGCTCGCTGTGCCCATTTGCACAATGGGGATCGATATTGTGGGACCTTTTCTAAAGGCCCTGGGTAATAAATAATATCTGGTGTGGCAGTTGATTATTTCACAAAGTGGGTGGAGGCCGAAGCAGTTACGGGTATAAGCGAGCAGCTTATGATGGATTTTATCTTTGACAATATATTTTGCAGGTTTGGTGTACTACGAGTGTTGGTGTCTAACAATGGAACCCAGTTTAACGGGCAGAAAATTAGAGATTGGTGCAAGGAGATGGGGATGAAGCAACTATTTGCTTCTGTGGCACATCCCCAAACTAATGGGAAAGTTGAGGTTACTAACCGTATCATTGTGCAGGGCCTTAAGTTACTATTGGAAAAGGTAGGCAGGCTTTAGGAAGAAGAGCTCGCGTCGGTCTTATGGGCTTATCGAACAACTCCCCGGACTTCCACGGGGGAGTCGTCGTTCAGTTTGGTTTATGAGATGGAAGCGGTTATTCCAGCAGAGACAGTAGGTGGATCGTAGCGCTTGGCAGCATTTAATGTGGAGGAAAATGAAAGGCTAGCTCAGGGAGCAATCGAGACGATCGATGAGATACGAGATAAGACTGCGGCTCGGGTTGAACATTATAAATAAAGGATAAAGGCTGCTTTCAACAAACGGGTCTAGCATCGCTGTTTTCAGGTTGGTGATTTGGTGTGGAGGCGGGCTGATGCATTGCGTATGACTAGGAAGCTGGAGCCAAATTGGGTTGGGCCATTCAAAGTGGTGAAAGTGTTACGAGAAGGGGCATATATACTTGAAGATGCAGAAGGAAAAGTTCTACCTAGGAGCTGGAATGTGTGTCATTTAAAGAAATATTACGCCTAGAGGGCGGGCTTGTGGTGTTTTACCCTTCAGGGCGATTATGGTGTTTTACTCTTCGGGGCGGTGATGTGTTTTACGCCTAGAGGGTGGGCTGGTGTTGTTTTACCCTTCAGGGAGGTTATGTTGTTTTACCCTTCGGGGCGGGCTATGTACGTTTTACCCCTCGGGGCGGTGATGTGTTTTACCCTTCGAGACGGGCTGTGTGAGTCTTACCCTTCGGGGCGGTGATGTGTTTTATCCTTCCGGGCGGGCTGTGTGCGTTTTACCCTTCGGGGAGGAGTGTGTGTTTTACCCTTCAGGGAGGTTATTTTATTACCCTTCGGGGCAGGCTGATCATGATGTACCCTCAGGGGCGGATATCTTTATATAATAATACTTGGCGATCTATTTTCATGATTTTAAATGTGGTTGAGATGGTTATGTTGCTTTATATGTGTTTGAGAAGGATATGCTTGACTTGAGTATCTTTATTGCATTATGGTATTCCTAGGTTATGGATGGTTATGTCCTCGTGAATTATTATGTCTAACTTATATTTACGAACTTGTTTTAGCTCCGTTGGAGTAGTCGTGATTTATGGTTTTATTGTTTTGGTATTCATGGCTCTGAGGGGAGAAGTATGATTGCGATGGGTTATGGGTTCGCGCGACCTATGTTAACTTATAGGTTTATTTTATACATGGTTTGGTTTTTTACAGGGTTTATGTTTGGGTTTTTACATGGTGTAAGTTGCAGGATTATGTATGGTTCAAAAAACTAAAGAGCTGTAATAAATAAAGGTGGAGTTCATGAATAGATTAATATCGTTCATAAATTCTGGGAGCAGATTACATGTTTTAAAATCAAGGAAGCAGCAAGTTATCAGGTTGCACTCGGCCCGGGGGCAGGAACAACATCTTCCAAGGGAACATCCAGCTCGGAGGTCAATCGTGCGGACAGTGCAGCTCGGCCCTGGCATGATAGCCACCATTTAGCATCAAGGGGCTGCTTCATGTCGCCCTTCCACGTACTGAAGGGGGGCAACTTATTGATGATGGCTTTTACATCGGGATCATATGTGACGTTCATGGCTGAAGCTGTTCTTTGATTATCCCTACAGATTTGTAGACCCATTCCCTGCTGCCCACAGTTATTTTGCTGAAGTATAGAGTCGATTTCCTGAAAGCCTTAATCAGCTCCTCTCGATAGGCGCTCATGAACTTTTCACCCACCTCGCTCATTAAGAAGGCCTGCCGACCTTCAGTAATGCCTTGATCGCGAGCTGCCTGGATTTGCTCTTCTTTAGTCCACATATTCTCCTCAAGCTTCTGGATCTATTCCCTGAGCTCGTTAGTTATGCGGGCTATCTCATCCTTCAGGCTGGCTACTTGGCTTTTCAGGATACCATTCTCCTCTTCACTGGCGCTCAGCTGCTTGCGGGCCTGATCCAGCTCCCCTTGCGTTAGCGAGAGTTGTTTTATTTGCTGCTCGGATTGTGTGGTTAGATCCTCGCACATCTTCTGCAAGTCATTTTCCTCGGAGCGGGCTGCGAGCTAGATGGATATTGTGGAGTACAGAGTGTTCCGCTGTATAGACATGCGACAAAGAAAGGGGTTAGTGATTGGATGTTGCTGAATCATTTAAGGGCCAGATTTAAGATATTGGATATACCTGAGTAAGTGTGAGTTCCTGGAGAAGTGCCTTTATGGCAGCTACATCCTCGCAATTAGCCAAATCCTTCTCCAAGTTTGGAAAGCTGGATGAAGAACCACCAAAGGTTTTGCGAAGACGTATACGTTTCGGAGCAGGGGATCTGGGTCTCCTCGCAGATGGTCTGATTGGACGCTTCCCCTTGGAAGATTTTTTGACTAGCTGTGCTTCTTCCAACTCTTCTTCAACTTCTGGGTCAACCTCTGTCCCAAATGCTTCGTTCAGCACCTCATCTACGTTGGTAAGAGAAGGGGGAGGTGCTGAGGTGACCTCAGGTTGTGGCTCGGTTTGTGCCACGATTTCCACTGAGCTCGACAAACACAGGCATTGACAAATGCATCTGTAAGTAATAATATGGTAAGTTAGCATGGATTTGTGGCTGTTCGGGATAGTAGTGCAATATTTTACAATGCAGGAGACCTACAAAACTCTAATTTAGTTAGTACGAGATCCGGGTCGACAGGACAAGAATCAATGCCCACATATCTGAAAACTTTGGACCGGCTGGTGAGTAGCACCACGTCAAATGGGCGCTTACTCCATTCCGCGAGCTAGTCAGAGTATTTTTTGTACAGAATGAGAAAATGTTTAAAGCTGGGAGGATTGGATTATTTTGGGGTATGATCTTGTATCTCGGGTATGAAGGGTCATTCCTCAATATTATGTACAAAAAAGAAATTCCTCTTCCACTCAGGAACTTTATATGAGGGGTTCACTAAGAATCGGGCTTTGCCAGTGCGAGCAAAAAGGTAAAAGGAATGGCTCTGGTATTTTATTTGAAAATAAAAATGGAAAAAGTCTGGGTCAGGCTGAGTGTTAGTATTTACATAATATGATATAGCCCGCTAGATATTTTATGGAATTGGGGGTCAATTGTAAAAGGGGGACTTTGTACGAGGGAGATTTCGATATAAAAGTGGTGTAGGAGGAACCTAAACCCTGCCCTAAGCAGCTCGTCAAAGAGGGTTATGTGATTTGGGGAGGGTTTCATAGGATCCAAGTGGAGTGTGTCAGGTAGGACTATTTCAGCGGTCTTCGGAAGGTTAAAAGTTTGTCGAAATTCTTCCAATTTTTCTGGATCAGGGAGTAACCAATAGTTATCCTTCGACCTGGTTGTTAGGTGTGAGGGAGGTAGGTCGGCAACGTCTGCGGAAGGCGCTAAGGTTACGGGGTTTTTCAGAAAGTGCTCGCAAGGTGGTGGGTTATCAGGTTTGTGCAAAGGGATGCCCTCTGGGATATTTACAGGAGCTAAAAGGGCAGGAGAAGGATCTTTGGTTATGTTTTCTAAATGGGCTTGGGCATTAGTGCTGGCCTTAGACTGGGCTTCTAACCCCGACTAGTTGACATAGCCTTCTGGCTCGTCGCGGAGGTCGAAGGAGGGAGAAGGGGGCTGTTTTCGTCTTCTCTTGAGAATATAGGGGTTTTCGTGCGGGTTTGAATCGGGTGAGAGGCTGTAATTTTTGGAATTGGTGTTGGAGGATGCTAATTTTATCAACTAATCAAAAAATACAGGGGGAAGGGAACAGCATAAAAATACAATAATTCAGCAGATGCGACACATATATGGCAATAAAATTAAATTAATTATTAAGAGGAGGAGATTTGGGGACTTACCCATTTTTGCCGTCGAGGAGGTCGGCGACGAGTGGTGAGCTGTTGATAGTTTTCTGACAATTGTAGAGTGGACGATCTTTTCTGCAGAGCGAAAATGGCGTTTTTTGCTTGAGTTTTTGTGAAATGTCGAATGGGAGGAGATGAAGGGGTTTTTGTGTGTTGGGCAACGTAAAAGGTAGATGGGACAGATAAAAGCGGGAAGTTGGTAGGGTTTCAAGGAATGTTTTGGGCCTTTTGTTTTGGGCCCACCGTGTTTATTATACTACGAGAAAATAGAGGAGTGACACGTGCCCGACACGCTATCAGGCTGCATTTAATGAAACTTAAAAGGGACGTGATGGGTAATGAGAGACGTGTTTTGACTTTTTGGGCTGTTTATGATTACGTTTTCTTGGATTGTTGTGCCCGATTACAACTAGAGGTCGTGTGGAAGTAGCTTTATGGTTATTAGGTCGTCAAGTATGGAGTCTGGGGACTCGACCTGGGGACTTGCAAATCTCTTCTTCAATGAGGATATTCCTCTTGAAGGGCGAGCGAGCTCAGCGAGCTGATATTTTTGGAGGTCGAGGTCTTATCTGGTAACTTTTTGTGGGGTGATGGGTATTAAAGCTCGGTATGCCGAGCTGGGGTATCCTATAATATGGTTTGGTAAGCTGAACAGAGTGATTTACTTATGATGGTTGTGATCTTTTAATGCTCTATTTTACATGTCCTACCTGATTTCGTACCTCAATCAGCTAGAAGATGGGGGACTAGCTGATACAGCACTAAAAATCCATATGTAATATTATGTGATATATGTGGGTATTTATGGTAAGCGACCTCATTTCCTAGAAGGAGTATTTCTTTTGGGAGGTGAGCGAGCTGGTTGGTTTCTTCTGAGAGGTAAGCGAACTGGTTTTGTAGAGTAGCGACCTGGAGTATGAGGATGAGTTCTCATATAGGGTCGTGACCTATTATGTTTTGTGTGTTGGGTGCAAGCTGTTGAGCTCGGTTATGGGCTTTATAAATATCGGGCCCAAACAGGCTTGTACAGATGGTCTATGGGGTCCCGACAAACTATATGGAAATAATAACAGGCCCAGGCCTATTTTGGTAATTAAGTAAGAGATTTATTAATTATAGGAACTTGGCATACATGAGAAATCCTAATTCTAAGTCGGTCACGGTATTTATGGAATTGTGGTGGAAGAAGGAAACCCTGGCTTGGGGAACACTTCTATTCTCTCTATAAAACGGGTGCATACCTCTCTTAATTTTTAGGTTGTTTTGATCGTGGTTTGAGCTCTTAAAATATTCCCTGCACTATCTAACTTCAGTATCGGAGGACCTTCGCTGGGTCTGATCACCGACTCGGCTGAAGGTGTTGTGTAGCAGGATTGGCTAAGTCACCAAGGAGAGTTTTCGAGGCTTATCAGGTCGCTGTGAAGGAGATTGAAGGTTATTCAGGTTGCTGACTTCATATTCCAGGTCAGTACCCCATATTCTTGGTAACCAATCTTTTTGGTTTTATCACATACATTGGACTCAAGTTTGATTAAAACAATCCTTCTTTTTGTTATTGCAAACAAATAATATCATGTACGGAAAATTGTAAGATTTGGTGGTTAAAGTATCCTTTTGATAAATCTTAGTTATAATGTTTTTATTTTAATTTCATAATTGTTTCCAAGTCAAGTTTTTATAAAGTTAAAGACTATTTAGAGTAATTTTTTTTTGTTTAGATTGATTACTTTACATTCTTGACTAGAGAAGATTAACAAATATTCGCACATTATTTGTTTTTTCAAAACACATTAGTTACTCGATACTCGCACTGCTTATAAGTAATTCAGAGGTTAGAGTTTTGAAAGTTTAGCATGGGCAGTGTTTGCAAAATCTGGGGATTGCACATTAATTTGGAGAATTTGATGAGTGGATTGCACAAAACTTACCCTTGAGATTAGCCTAATTACCAAAAGTCATGTTATCATTCATGATGCTTCTCGGTGGGATGAAATTATAGCACTAAAAAGTTGTTAAAAAGGTTCTTTGATAGCAATGTTAATGTGATTTAGTCGGATCAATCCACTAAACCTCTATTACTTCATTCTGTGTTTCCAAACTATTATTTAGATTTACAATATCCTTGCATGTACATTACTCAGCCGAATATTTATTTTGATTTATTTATTTGTATTTTTGGTATAGTGTATTGTATAGTTGGCAAGTTAATTCTTATTCCTAAATTAAAGGAGTTGTAGTTGTACATATATATGGGGCTTATCCCATCTTCAAGAGGCGTAGAAAATAAAAATAAAAATAAAAAGAAGTTTTCTTATTTCTCCTCTCGTGTTGAATTTATCATGGTATCAGAGTAGGGTTTTTTTTTTTAAGAACCTGAAAAATACAAAAAACTTCTGCATCCTTTTAAGAACACGTCAATGATGAAAGACGGCGACAGTAGTAAAAATGGAACCGCAATTGATGTAAGTTCTCCCTATTTCATTGGCTCGTCTGATAATCCGAGTTACGTTTTTGTTTCTGATCTTCTTAGCGAGGGAAACTACGGAGATTGGTTCGAAGAAATAAGCAATTGCCTCTTCGCCAAAAATAAATTTTGGTTCGTGGATGGATCCATATCCATACCACAAGAGGATTCATCTGATTTCCTTCCATGGAAACGTTGCAATGCCATGGTCAAAGGTTGGTTGATGGTGGCCATAGACAAAGAAACCTGGAATAGTGTCCAACATGCGAAAACCGCAGAAGAGATATGGAGTGATCTTGAAGAGCGTTTTGGGAAAGAGAACGCACCCAAAGCCTATGAACTCAAGAGAAACCTCACTCACACTCGTCAATAGAAGATCTCGGTGTCGGCATATTACACAAAACTAAAAGGAATTCGGGATGAAATTAATTCTATTTCAGCGGTACCAAAGTGTACGTGCGGCGAGTGCACATGGCAATTATTAAAACTCTTTATCGAAAGTCTTTATCGAAAGGAGTGAGAAAGAGAGAATCTATGAGTTTCACATGGGTTTGGATGACACCTTCAACACCATCAAGATGCAAATAATGAGTATGAAACCGCTACCAAGCCTTGGGACAACTTACCATCTAGTTACAAAAGACGAGCAGCAGCGACTCATATCGAGTTCGCGAAGGGCGACCGTTGATCGTGGTGGCAGTAACAATGACCCTCTGAGGTGTAACAACTGTGGGAAACTTTGGCACACCATCAAAAATTGCTACGAGATAATTGGCTACACAGATAAGGGCCGAAAGTCTGGGAAACCGAAAGAGAAGGAAACAACTAGAAACTCTATAAAGAGGCAGACACCCAGGGCTGAGACTGTTGATGCAAGCTCCACCAGCGTGAGCCCATTTCTAAATTTTCTGTTGAACAACTAGCACAGTTGAGGGATTTACTCAACAACGGTGTTGGCGTTGCAACTGTCCCTTCAATAAACATGGCTGGTAAGTCTTTTTTGGGTACACCATGGGTGTTAGATTCTGGAGCAACGGAACACATCACACATGAGAAAAGTGTTATTAAATCCTTTACAGAAACTAGCATGGAAATACCTGTTAAAATTCCTAATGGGGATAGGGTTCCGGTTCGGTGCGTTGGTTCCGTTGATTTGCCTAATGGCTTGAGTGTTGAACGTGTATTGCATGTGTCGGATTTTCAATACAATCTTCTCTCTGTTAGTCGACTCACAAAAGATCTCAATTGTGTGATGACATTTTTTTGATTTTTGTACCACGCAGGACTTAGCTTCGAGGAACGTGATTGGAGTGGGTAAGCATCAGATGTGAATTTAACAAAAGGGTTATTCTTAAAAGATAAGTTGTTTACTTGTAATTAGATTAAATGAAGAGGTACAATTTGTAATTATCTTACTAACCCAGGCAAATTGCTAATAACGTAAAAACTAACCCAAAAAACTAACTAACACAAAAAAGCGAAAAAAAAATGCGAGCATTTCTGAGAAACGTATACTTAGTTGTTGTGTATGGCGTAAAGGCTCAAAAAAAGATCTAGTGCTCGGGATCGGATGTCTATTTATACACATTCATTAACGGCTGACTCACCCTCCTTGGACGAACCTTGCGGAGGAACCCTTAGGTTTTCGGGGCATTGGATTCTCACCAATGTTTGCGCATTCAAGCCAGCAAAGGTAGGGGATGAGAAAGGTAAAGAGCAAGAGTTCATGAACTCATAGCGGAAGGAGCTCATAACTACGAGTTAAGACAAGGAAATACTTTTGTTTTCATATTCATAACTAAGGACAACCGGATGCACTCCATTGTGCGAGTTTCCAATGATGCCAATATATGGAAGAAAACGGTAAGATCTTTCGTTTCGAATCTCGGAGGAAGACCAGAAGATAGAGCTCGAAGTGAGTTCGTTTGTACACTCTGTTGCCGAAAGTCCCATGTCTCTAACTTCCTTTCAAAGCACGCCAGAATGGAATCTGATACGAAGCAAAACCGTTGGATAGTTTATTCACGCAAGAATAAAGTAAAGAAGGTTAATATGGAACTAATCAAGATAAGATCATAATTGAAGCATAATTGGAGGACCATAATTGATGCAGAATATCAAGTGATTGGCAGCCTATTTTAGTGATATCTTTGATTGATAACTTACTGAATTTATATTTGGTAATAGACTATAAAGTCAACCCTTCCGCACTAGTAAAGGATGCTTTTCAGTTTTGCAAAAATAGAGCTTTAGAAGCTGGGCTAGAAGTCATTCTTGTTGAAGGGAAATTCATTGTATCCCTTGTTCCTTTTTTACTTTGTTTTTTCTAAATAAATATCCCATTATTTTCTCTGTCTTGCAACTATACTCCATCAATTTGGTCCGACCTGCCGTTCTAAATGACTAGAATGGACTCACGAGTCGAAGCGTTGGAGAAGGGGCAGGAAGAAATCCGAACCTAAATGAATTGTCGGTTCACAAATATCGAGGAATCATTTGCAAAACTAGCAGATTTAGTCACTCAATCCTTACAGATAAAGGGCATGCCGAGTCCAGTATTCTATCTAAGGCGGGCTCAGACAATGAACCACAATGAACCACCTGTGGATAAATCTAGCAACACAAAAACTCCATTTCACACGCTCCCCCAGGATACACATCCCACCTCCAAAAATATTGAAATACCAACCTTTAATGGCTCAGATCCGATAGGATGGCTAGCAAGGGTCGAGCAATACTTCGCAATTCAACACACTCGTGAGGATATCAAGGTAGCATCTGTCTTCATCATCATGGAGGGCTCGGCACTCCACTAGCTCCAATGGTTACAACAACAAAATCCTTCTCTCAGTTGGGGGCAATTCAAGACCGAACTTCTTGATGAATTTGGCGGTGAATTATCTGGCCCTCCCATTGAACGACTTGCAGCGCTCCATCAATTGGGGACGGTGGTGGATTATACAAATGAATTTCGTGCTCGAGTAGCTCAGACTCCCAGACTTAGCCCCCATGTGCAATTAGGATTGTTCCTCAACGGGCTCAAGGCAAAAATCCGTGTGCGCCTCAGGCCAAATGACGTCGTTGACTTAAGAACAACAATGAGGGTGGCTCGCGCAGTAGAACAAGACACTACTACAGAAATCACTTTTTAAGGCGGTGTTTTTTTTTGATTTTAAGGCGGTTTTAAAACCGCCTTAGTATACACCGCCGTAAATATTTACGGCGGTTTTGAAAACTGCCTTAAAAAGTTAGGATTTACGGCGGTTCTTAGGCTATTATAACGGCGGTTTAGAAACCGCCTTAGTATATACAGTTTCAACGGCGGTTTTGTAAAACCGACGTCGAAATATCAAATTAACGGCGGTTTCTAAAACCGCCGTACAACAATACCTATTTACGTCGGTTTATGAAAATACCTTCTACAAAGTTATTTTCCATAACAGATTTCTAAAAACACCTTCTAGAAAGTAGTAAAAAAATTAAAATAAATAAAATAAATGAAAGTAGGCGCACCAAATATATTTCATATTGATTCAATGAAATATGTACAAGAATTGACATATACATCAATATTCAATCAAGAAACATATTAAGAAGAGATATACATAGCAAAACAAAGTAGTTTCTCCCCTTAGACACCCCCAACAATTAGAGCCCGATAAGTCCTACAATGCCTTGGGAGATTGAGCAGCATGAAAGCTTGAGCAAGTAGCTGCCTTTGAAAGTCCATTATGATGCTTGACTAACGGGACCAACGACTGCACAACATCAGCCATCAGTGGCCTGTAATCAGCCTCTGGTTGTACACACATAGCAGCAATAGTAGCAACTTGAACCACCTCCTTCGTCGGATATTGTCCCTCTAATGCCGGATCCATTATTTGACCAACCTTATTTGTATTTGTTAGCTGGGGTAAGGCCTATTAAATTACAGATACCAAATAAAAAGAAACAGAACAAACTATAAGCAGAGAAGTTGAAAAATTAAGAAAGACAATATTCATCATAGTTTATAATACAAAGAAAAAAAAGTCAAGTATATGAATAATGTAATGTCAAATATAAGCTCAAATCTATTTAACGATGAATCTGTAAGTGTTTTATTTATGCATAAAAGTTAAACAAGAAGCACAATTAGAAACTTAAAGGGCCCTAACCTATGCTTTCATATTCCTATTAAAATATGCTATTAAGCAGTGCGTAGTCAAAAAATGTAACAAGGGGTGTGATTTAATACAAAATAACATGACACACATTAAATAAAATCTATTAATAAAAAACAAGTTTGAAATTCAAACTAGCAAAAAAGGAACCATCCAAGAATCAAAGAAGAAAATAAATTATAAAAATATGAAATGTGCACAATTTTGGTCCCGATATTCAGATTTTAGAAAGAAAAGAAAAAAAAAGTCTTATAAGAATCAAATAATGTTTCATATTTAGTCCTAAGAGTTTATAGAAATATATATAGTAGGACCAAAAGTAAAGGGGTAAAAAGCTTTTTAGTGGGACAAAAATGGCAAATAAATCTCTTGGTGGGACCAATAAGTAGAAAGAAAATATTCTAAAACGAATAAAAGTGAGTTATAAGAACAAAGGGCATTAGTTCGATGGACTAGAAGTGCAATTTTCTAAAGAGGGATATTAATATATAACCTTGTTCTTTAATATAGCTATCAAAGTATTATTAAAGCTAGAGTAAAAAAGAATTGATAACCTGAGGGATGCAGAGACTCGCAATGGTAAGTCCAGCGATCAAATCACCTTTGAACATGTGAAGTTTGTAACGTCGTCCCCATTCGAGAATCGGAAACACGGCTTGGATCCCGAGTAGKATCTTTTTTGATTTCGGTTGGTRRTTGAAAGGACGAAGGGGATCATCGTGAAASAAAGTCTCTTTAAACGTAAACTTGAACTCTTCAAAGAGGCTTTTCTTAGGTGGCACACCAACCTTGTGAACATACGGCACATTGTCCACATGCCGACGCGAAGAAACTTCACTCGCCATATCAACTTCGTCTCCTACACGATTGCCACTCATTTTCGACTGGGAAAACAAAAAAAGAAAAAGAAAAACATTATATTTTTCACTAACTTGAAGAGAATYTAAGGCAATGCAGAACATTTATGAAAGGGTTAATTACCAGAAATTAGTATGCAGGAAGAGCATAAAAGATATTATAGTTTTCTCTTAGTATATGAAACATAGTGGCTAWGCTGATAGCTTATATAAGCTGCAAGAACTTAAAAGTCAACTGTATTTGAGTATAGAAGAGCCAAACTCAATCCCAMATGMMAATGAACCTAGATCACATACAAACGACATTCAGAATTGCCTTAAAAGGAAATCTTATATTATAAGTAAATGCATAGAATTAAATGTTTAAGAAGCCACAAGAAAACTGTTCACAGTCAAACGAGACTAGAACACACACACACAGAGAAGAAAGAGAGAGAGAGAGAGAGAGAGAGAGAGAGAGAGAGAGAGAGAAGAAAGAAAACTAACTTCTGATTCATGGCTTCCCATAATATCCTTTTGTAATTGATTGCCTCCTTGGTGATGAGGTATCCAACAACCTGATAGCATTAAACATAATGCATCATCATATGCTGAAAAAAAATCAGAAATATCGGTCAACAAATATGTAAATTTAGCTAGTAAGAGTATATTAGTCATGGCCAATATTTCCCTTCTATCATGACACTCGTGTTTCCCAACCCAACACTCATGTCGACCTTTGATTGAATGCAACAACACATATCACATTACACATGTACGTACCCTTGCTCGAATGTAAATGCACAAGAAAACATTGCACAGCTCGTATTATTAAACACACAAAAGGATACAAGAAGCATAAAATCATTCAACTCACTAAATTTTTGAGTTATGGCTCTATTTGCGGTATTTCTATCTATTATTTTGGGCATCTCATGGCCCCCAAAACACACTCACAACAATGAGGTCGATCTCAGACATCGACCAAGTTGTTGCTACTAATTACAGTGAGTTCGCACTAGTGAAGAGACAAAATCAAAAGACTTGAATCATCAACTCCAAATTACCCAAAACCCCACGCACTCAAATTTGTATGATGATGGCAAATGATATAACTTAGGAAAAATAATTAGAAAGAACATACCCAAACGGACTCAATTTCCCTTTTTGAATCTCTTTAAGAGCTTCTCGTACCATGGACGCCATTCGGACCCCATTTCCATGATCGTGCATGATACAACAGCCTGCCAATAAAGTTGAAATTAACATAATACATTAATCATAATAATAAATTCAAAATTTGAAATTCTACAAAAGATCTACCTGTGAAGATAACTCGGTGTTCATAATCAACTTCATCTCTTTAGTAGAACATAATTGCAGCACGATACATAAAGGTCCTATATAAACAACGTTTCCAGTCATGTCACTTCCAGACAGGTGATTGACCAAATGGAAAAAAAAATTACATTAGGTTTAAGGGAGAGAGAAGAAAAAAAAAGAAATTAAAAAGTGTACCCTAATTTTATCGCCTTTACGGTAATTAACGAAAACTTTGCAGCAAACGTAGTTATGAAATGCCACTTCCACTGCAATGTATGAATATATAATAAAGAATTAGGGCACGGAAATGGAATTGTCATAAAAAAATCAAAGGAACCATAAAAATTATAGAAAGAGAGACATACGTACTTGTCGGAGTTGATGGCGACGGAGGACAGTGGAATGGCTGGAGACGAAGCGGCGAGCGGTGATGCCGGTCTGGAGATCCCAGAGCCGGAGCTCGCCGTCCCAGGAGCCGGAGAGGGCGAATTGGCCGTCGGAGGAGTGGACGACGTCCTGGACGAAGTGAGGTAGCCAGGGATGCAAGCGCACTGGGTGCGGTTGAAGACGACGGCGTGCGCCGCCGGGCATCCCATAGCCATCTCTCTTTTGGGAAGAGAGACGAGAGAGACGAGCGGGAGGTCGGAGACCTCATGGCAGGCGGTGGAGAGATTGAGATCGGAGAGGGCTAGGGTTTTCGCGGAGGAGTATTCAGCTTCAGAAGGAACAAATTAATTGAGAAAATCATTTTTATTAAAGAAATAAATAAAAAGAAAAGAATTAAAAAAAGAAATTAATAAAAAGAAAAAGAAAAGAGAGAGGGGATGGATATGAACCACCGATTAGGCACGGATCAACGGTTGAAACAAAGCAAGACAAGGATCGGTGACATGGCAGACTGTGTAATCTACGGCGGTTCTAATAGAACCGACGTTAAATTCAGCGAACTGAACAAATTAACGGCGGTTATTAAGGAACCGCCGTGAATACTTATTAATTTTACGGCGGTTTGTTACAAAACCGCCGTAAAATGTGTAACTTTTACGGCGGTTTATAATAAACTGCCGTTAAAATCAGCTGATAGCCAATTTTAACGTCGGTTTTGAGGGAACCGCTGTAAAATGAACTTTTTAACGGCGGTTTTAGACACAACCGCCGTTAAAAGTATTTTTAAGGCGGTTTTCAAAGAACCACCTTTAATTAACAGCCTTAAAAAGATGTTTTTGTAGTAGTGAAGAAATTGAGTTCTTGTCTCATGACCGTCTATCGGGGAAAATTAGAGGCGATGAATCTATCAAAAAGGGGAATTTTGGGTATGGGCTTAGGTGGTCCAGTGGGCTCAACAAACAGACCCACCAAACTCTTTCTCAAATATAACCCCACATCACAAGCCAGACTTAACCCAATTTCAGCACTCCGACACTAATCTCAACAAGCATTTTTCTTCACAAGTACGCCCTAATGCTCCTCTTCAACGCAACACAGGACTGACAACAAAACATAAAGCTGCACGCCATTACACCAATCGCGAGTATCTAGATATGAGAGCCAAAGGACTTGTATTCGTTGTCAACAACCATACAGCCCGATGCATGTGTGCCCAAATAAGTCTCTACGGACACTATTTGCAGCGAAGGATGACGACGACGAGATCCACCACGATTTAAGTGAAATTGACCAACATGCACTCGAACAACAACCGCAAGCCGCGCAATTTACAATGTTGGGCCTTCCCTTGTCAGCGATTGGAGGCATTGATGGACCTAAAATGATGAATTTGGGGCCATGTCGAAAATGTGGACGTCCTCTTCATGGTAGATAGTGGTGCAAGCCAAAACTTTATTCCAGAAACTTGATTGATAAAATACAACATCCATTGGAGACCACACATCGTTTCGGTGTTCGTTTCAGAGACGGTCATCGGGCGGAATCTGAGGGTAAGTACTCTCAACTACCTGTGGATTTGGGACCAACTACAATTACTTTGGATTGTTTTGATTTTCCCTTGGGTGGTGTGGACGTAATTCTTGGAGTGGCCTGGCTACAGACATTGGGAGATGTCAAAGCTAATTGGGCACGCATGACGATGGATTTTAAAGTGGGCGATCAGCCCATTCACTTGGTAGGTGACCCTTCGTTGTCCCGAATACCCGTTTCAGTCAATTCCCTAGAAAGCTTAGAAGCTATTGAATTTTGTTGCATTACCATCAACAACCCACGCTGCTAGTGACATTACCTGTGAACAACAATCCCAATTGAATGAATTACTACGCCAACATAACCAGGTTTTTGGCGAACCCTGCGGGCTGCCCCCCCTCTCGACTAAATGATCATAAAATTATTTTGAAAACAGGTGCCACTCCAGTTAGCGTAAAACCCTATCGCTACAGTCACCATCATAAAGATGAGGTTGAACGTTTAGTTGAGGAAATGTTAATTGATGGTATTATACAACCTAGTTCCAGTCCTTTCTCTAGTCCGGTATTATTGGTGAAGAAGAAGGATGGTAGTTGGAGATTTTGTGTTGACTATCGGGAGTTAAACAAGGTTATAGTGGCGGATAAATATCCAATTCCTGTCATCCAAGAAATGCTAGATGAATTTCACAGTGCCCGGTATTTTTCTAAAATTGATTTGCGCTCGGGTTATCATCAAATCCAAGTGGCTCCACAAGATGTTGCTAAGAATGACTTCCGTACACACTCTGGCCATTACGAGTTTCTTGTTATGACTTTTGGCTTGAAGAACGCACCAGCCACTTTCCAAGCCATTATGAACGACATCTTTCGCCCCATTTGCGGCAATTCGTGTTAGTCTTCTTTGATGACATCTTAGTTTATAGCATTACTTGGGAAGATCATTTGCAGCACCTGACAACGGTATTAAGAGTTCTCGACACTCACCAACTCAAAGCAAATGCAAAGAAATGTCAATTTGGGAGAACGTCCGTGGAGTATTTAGGCCATATTGTCTCACAATTTCAGGTGGATATGGATCATTCAAAGGTGTCAAGTGTTCTCCGATGGCCTCAACCAAAATCCACCAAATCCGTCCGGGGATTCTTAGGTTTGACCGGTTATTATCGCCGATTTATTAAAGACTACGGGAAAATCGCTCAACCACTTACTGCACTCCTCAAGAAAGACACCATGTCAGAATTCCAATGGACTGACGCTGCACAAGAAGCCTTTGAAGCACTAAAATCAGCAGTAACTTCTTCACCAATCCTCACTCCACCATATTTTCACAACCATTTATTATTGAATGTGATGCTTCTGGAACGGGTGTGGGCGCAGTGTTGATGCAAGGACCCCACCCGATTGCATACTTCAGTAAGGCCTTATCGGAGCGCGCATTCACAAAGTCTGCCTACGAGAAAGAATTGATGGCACTTGCCATGGCTATTCAACACTGGAGGCCATACTAATGGGTCGATGATTTGTTGTTCGTATCGACCATTGTAGTCGGCGCTACTTATTAAAGCAGCGTATCACCACACCGTCACAACAGAATTGGGTAGCCAAACTGATGGGTTACAATTTTGAAATCACTTATAAACCTGGTAAGAGCAACAACGCAGCTGATGCCTTGTCTAGAAAGAATGAAGAATTGGAGTTGTCCGGGGTCTCCCTTCCAATTTGGGTAGACTGGGCTGGATCTGGAAGCCTCTATATCACGGACGACGACTTAAAACCTATTTTGGAGCAGCTCCAAAAGAATCCGTCTAGCCACCCTCCGTACGAATTAATACATGGACGTCTATTTTATAAAGGACGAATTGTCCTCTCAGCCACCTCACCATGGATTCCAAAACTACTAAGGAATTCCACTCCACACCCATGGGGGATCACTCAGGCGCTTACCGCACTTACCGACGCTTGGCCGCAAATATGCATTGGAAAGGGATGATGAAAAATGTTTAACAATTTGTGTCAGCATGTCTTATCTGTCAAAAATATAAATACGACACCATGGCACCAGCTGGTCTCCTCCATCCCCTGCCCATTCCTTCAAACACATGGGAGGATATCGTCATGGATTTCATTATGGGGCTGCCTCGTTCCAGTGGGTTCGATTGTATTTGGGTGGTCATAGATCGTTTCACCAAATATGCGCACTTTGTCGGCCTACGACATCCATTCAGTGCAAAATCTCTCGCAGAGCTCTTCGGCAAAGAGATTGTCTGCTTACATGGAGTTCCACAATCTATCGTAAGTGATCGTGATCCTATTTTTTTAGCAATTTCTGGAATGAGTTTTTTGCTAAATTGGGCACCAAACTACGGATGAGTAGCGCTTACCATCCTCAGACTGACGGCCAATCAGAAGTTCTAAATAGGTGCCTTGAACAGTACTTCAGGTGTTTTGCATCGGAACAACCCAAACAATGGGGGCGGTACCTTCACCGGGCAGAATATTGGTATAATACCTCGTTTCAAGGAGCTGCTGGTCTTACACCTTTCCAGGCCATGTATGGTAGATTGCCTCCAACCTTGCACCAGTACTTACCTGGAGAGTTCAAGGTGGAAGCAGTTGCTGAAGAGCACAATGACCGGAATGAGCTACTTCGACAACTTCGTTACAATCTTAGTTTGGCCCAACAACGCATGGTCAAAGCAGCCAATATCAAACGGCATGATTTGGAGTTTACCGAGGGTGACAAGGTTCTACTTAAGCTTCGACCGCATAGACAATCAACAATCCATCGTCGTGTCAACCAAAAACTTGCCCCAAGATACTATGGCCCATTCACAATTCTACAAAAATTCAGTGTCGTCTTTTACAAGCTTGCATTGCCAGCTTCAGCTAAGGTACATCCTGTATTTCACGTGTCTCAGTTACGACGTGTAATAGGCAAACATCTGGCTATCACTGAACTTCCGGAGGACATGGCAGTGGAGGAACGTAACTATGTCCCTCAGGAAATTCTGGCAAATCACCGCCACCTTGGGGAGCATCAAGTCATAGTACAATGGGAAGGAATGTTTGTGGGCGATGCTACTTGGATGAATGCTTCTAATTTTCGGAGTCAGTTTCCCAACTCCAGCCTTGTGGACAAGGCTGTTTCTGTGGCGGGCAGCAATGATACAAAGCAAAACCGTTGGATAGTTTATTCACGCAAGAATAAAGGAAAAAAGGTTAATATGGAAACTAATCAAGACAAGATCATAATTGAAGCATAATTGGAGGACCATAATTGATGCAGAATATCAAGTGATTGACAGCCTATTTTAGTGATATCTTTGATTGATAACTTACAGAATTTATATTTGGTAATAGACTATAAAGTCAGCCCTTCCGCACTAGTAAAGGATGCTTTTCAGTTTTGCAAAAATAGAGCTTTAGAAGCTGGGCAAGAAGTCATTCTTGTTGAAGGGAAATTCATTGTATCCCTCGTTCCTTGTTTACTTTATTTTTTTTAAATAAAAATCCCATTATTTTCTCTGTCTTACAACTATACTCCATCAGAATCCATGCAGTAGTTATCCCAAGGAGTTG
Source organism: Phtheirospermum japonicum (assembly GCA_014905375.1). Lineage (NCBI taxonomy): Eukaryota > Viridiplantae > Streptophyta > Magnoliopsida > Lamiales > Orobanchaceae > Phtheirospermum > Phtheirospermum japonicum. The sequence continues at coordinate 419,220 of BMAC01000062.1, read as the reverse complement.
CTAGTGATTAGATCTATTTCTTCTTTTACAACATTTCGACCTCTTCGTTAACTTCTCTGTCCCATGCAGTTTGACTTGATTGTGGTTGAAGATTCAAAAGTGACCCCAAAGACCTCATCCGATGCAACTTTTGGGCCGATTCCCCCTTCGTACTACCAAAAATTATGTATTGAATAAAAACTCAAGAATAAAAATTTAGATTAAAAGCAGGCCTTTTTCATAATACGAAAACAACCCATCTTTTTAATTCATCTAATAACTATGATAGAAAATGATACAAAAATATGTTCCTTTTTTATTCTTCGAAAACATTAAAGATGGTCACAGAGAAGCAAAATAACCTAAACTTGATAATTAGGCTATTCCTTTATCTACGCAATAATAGACCAGTGCTCTATTAAAAAAACATCCATCAAAATTTCTCAAACACCCAAAGAGCAAGGAAAATAGCTTACTGGTTTTTCTCTAGGTAATTCAGTAGTGGGTCCAGTCAATTTAATGATGGATCTCTCAGGATCCTTTGTCGAAGGCAAGCTAAAAAGGCATCTGCAACAGCTTAAACTAATTTCGTATCATGTTCAATAGTTACTTTTACAATCTCCTCCCTGTTTACGCAAACAATTCATATCAAAAAAATATATAACAAAAATTAATACCACTATCCTTAAACAACACCGACATACGAAATAATTAAAAATAACAGTAACAATGAAAAAAAGGAGAAAATTAAAAAAGCTTACATCCTTGTCTGTTTGAGTATATTTAAAGAATGTCGAATAGATGTTGATGGCCCTTGAAATGGAGTTGTAATTCGGTACTTATAATATCTCACTAAGAGTGATTGGAAGAGATGATATATCTACTTCTAAAAACTCTGACCTCATATTAATACCCTGCAAAGCCCAAAGTTTAGTGTTATGAATCAGTAAATAATTAATTATTATTAAAATTCCAAAAAGATAAACCTGTAATCCTAGTGAATATTTCAACAACGAAAGGAATAAACAAGGAATCTTGCTCGGATGAGATGAGGCGTACGCCTAGAGGCAGAACGAGACATTAATTTTATTTTATTTTTGTAATAGTATGCATTAATTTTGAGTGGCATTAGTAGTGTACCTACCTGATGAATGTCTCCAATGAAATGAGATAGGAAGAGAAGTGCTTCTGTGAGATTATCTGACAATTTTATACTTCCCATTAGTCAAGTGGTCATCATATATATGTATATTTGATTATCTATGACCAATACCATTACTGAAGTTGTCAAATGGACCAGTGAGAATATTCGGGCTGGATTGGGCTAGAAAAAAAATCATTGAAATTGGCTGGGCCAACCCGCTCCATTGGGCCAAATAGGCCCGGCCCCTTTATGAGACTAGAGAATTATGTCCGGGCCCGGCCCTATCATCCGACCCGCAACAAATTCAGATTGAGATCCATTTTATAACTTGAATAAACAGTAAAACACACATTGTTCATGGAAAAAAGTTGATGAAAATAGTATTTTGTCCTAAATGAAATATGAGAATAACTAACATCTATAGTAAATTTATAAGAATGAAATTGAGATTATTCAAAAGTACTTAATTACATTGAGGAGCAGAGCTAGTGTTGGCATAGCTGAGAGGCTGAGTGGTGTAATTGTTGATAGCCCCCGCAACCCACCTATCTTGTACTCCAGCTTCATCTTTGCAATCCCCTACAAATATATCAAAAAATTAAAAAATAAATAAAAAATAAAATTTTATGGAAGAAACATAAACAGACTATAATTATATGAAATGTGACTACTTTTGTACTGATAGGTGCATAGATTATTTGGAGTGTCGATGAAATGAAGAGGCGCGGACCAATAATAACGGAACCTGACTCGAACGGCCCACGAGCACAGGCTACATAGATCTTTCTGCACATCCGATGGCAAAAGCTCTGACCTGCATTTGCTGCTACTTTAGTCAACCTCGGCTACAACAACATAGTTAAAAATAAAAAAAGAAAAAATAGTTCTAAAAAAATTGAGGTAAGGAAGAAAAAACCCTGATCAAGTTTACAGATAATGCAATGCCCATCATTGGAGACCATTCGTTTTTTATTTTATATTGTTTTTTTTTCAAGATTTAGCGCTTAAAGAGGAAAAAAAAAAAGTTATACCAAGTAAGAATACATTTCACCAATTCAAAAACATAAGAGCTTTACGATAATACACAACCCAAAAAATGAACATAAAATAGACAAAAATCAGCACAACTGAAAAATAAAATCTCAGGAAATATAAAATCACTTCAATAGAATAGCATATTCAATTACATTTACCAAAGTATCTAACAAAGTTATTACCTAGAAGCTCCATTATTGGGTTATGGAAGATAACAATAGCATAACCCCCAGGTGCCCTAATGATAACACCACGGTCATTGACATGATGCTCGACATTGTAGATGACGGCATCCTCGGGATAGATTCGAGCGACAATACATTGCAGATAACGAGATTCACCTTCTTTCCACACTAGACGAACAGGCTGGTGCATATCCTCAGCAGCGAAAAAAAGCTCATTTGGTGGCTGAAATGGAACGGGTGACAAAAAATGACGCGAGCGAGTGGCGCACCACGGCTAGAGTCATGGATGACCTCGGTGATGAACCCCTTGAGGTAGCCATCATCGGATAGCGAGAGCTACCAGGAGATGAAGAAACCAAAACTTTTTCCATCACTTCGTTCTTCTCCCCTACTAGGGGTTTAAATTAAAAGTCCTCTGGTAGTGATAAATGAGAATCGAGAGCTAAGGTAGAGGGTTGATATTGGCGGTGATGGGGTGGACGAAAATTTTGACAATGGTGAATTCAAAGGCGGAGATGTGAAAATGTGAAATATAAGCTAAGGAGAGGGTTCTCTTTTGAGGGAATTAATTGGGTTTTGGTTTAAGTATTTGGGGTGATAATTATTTTATCTTATTTTTATAATTTTTTTGATAGAAACTATCACGACGATTTTTCTAATAACCGATGTAAAGTATTTTAAATCACGTCGTTTTGGTGAAAACGGATGTGCAATTTTCTTTTAATATTGGTTATTTAAAATCGATGTGAAAAAGTGTTAACATCAGTTTTTGTATAACCAATGTTAAATTGCCGATGTTGATCCCCTTTTTGTAGTAGTTGGATGCATGATGAATTTAATATCTAATAACAATCTCAAAGTATTTAATCTCGCTACGAAGTGCCACTGTATGGTAGATCAAGTCGATGATAATTAAATTCAGACTATCTCTATAATTATTAAATATTTAAAATATCTCATATTTTCATTTGTTTATTAATTACCTTAAATTTATCCTGGATACATTCAAACGATTCGACATGTATCCTTATGAGTGTGATCCACTATTTTGGATTTTAAAACTTAATCCAAAATCGATGTCCTAGGGTAGGAAAATTAATAATTAAATTTTAAATTTTTATCTTTTCGAAGAGTAAGCCTTGAATATTGATTTTAATGATGGTCATACGTAGGGGACGGAATCAAAGCGTCGCAAAGCGTCATTAAAATTACGTGCTTTTGTCAGTACTAGAGGTCGTAGAATTTTATTTTCATAATCCTTCTCCCGCTCATTATTTTATCATCTAGGTTTTCTGATTAAATAATTTAGAACTACCTATAAATTTAATAATTCCAATTATCATATTGGGTTTATAAAAAATAAAATCTCATTGGGATTCATCTGAGCAAATAATTTATTTTTTTACAACCAATCCTATGGGTAAAAATATAAATAAATATAAGTTCATAAGATTGTTATAAAAATAAAAATAATATTAATTTAATACTATTAAGCATGCTTGCTAATATAAAATTTAACTTATCACATAAGTTCCATCGGGCTATTGAAACAATATAAATATGATACATCACATGTTAGAATGGGTTTCATGAATGATAAGTAATCATTTAGGCATAAATATCAAATATATTCATCCATAAAAATAAATTTCAAAAATAAAAACTGATGGCTTTGGAATTTAGCTTTGAGTAAATAAACATAAAGAATGTAAAATTAGAAGGTCTATGGTTTTGAAAATAAGTCTCAATTTTACGATGTTGTTATTCAGTGTTAACCAACACTGATTACCAACATCGACCAGAGTAAAGTAAAAATATGCAGCGGAATAAAACGATAAGATCACGATAGAACAAATTCAGTCCAACACTGATTACCAACATCGACCAGAGTAAAGTAAAAATATGCAGCGGAATAAAACGATAAGATCACAATAGAACAAATTCAGTTCACAAGTAAAATACTTGTGAACTTGGGTGTACAAACCCGAAAACTATATTACTTTCTTGTTCACACTCAATACAAAAATATAAAGTAATATATGAAAACTAAATATAAATAAACTTGATACTAAATACTTATTTTCGGAATGGCAAGATCTTCTCCGTCGGTCACGCAACTTCGAAGAGCTTGTTAATCACGATCAATGGCTCCAAGTAGTTCTTTGTGTTCTTCTTTCTTGCTCGTCGTGCGTCTTTGTCTTGCGTTGATTTCTTCTCTCAAAATCCCGTGCTTAAAGTTCGTACTGATAAGCTTTAGGATTCTTTGTCTTAAATAGACAATCCTAGAATCCTAAACTTGGTAAATACCTAAAAATAAATCCTAATCACAATCTAGGAATAATTAAAGTCTTGTACATAAACTAGGAAACACAATATATTCCTAAATCTAATTTCCTAACTTATTTTGTGCCCAAGAAAGGCAAACAACTAAGGAATTAATCCCAAGAATAAATTCCTCAACAATCTCCCACTTTTGCCTTTCTGGACAAAATACCCAAGACGCATGAAAATAATCAAAAGAGTAAAAACTCCCCCTGAATTTAGAAACTCCCCCTACATTAGAAACTCTCCCTAAATGAAGTATTCAATGTTGAAAACAAACAAATACGAACCAGCGTCTTCTATATTCTTCTCCCCCTTTTTGTTCTAAAAGCAAAAGGACCTCAACGAACGAGTCCCGAAGCGCCTGGTACTGTGCAACCTGATTATCAAACAAAGTAAACTGGGCTCGGACAAACGGAGCAGAAAATGGAGCCATGTTGTTACTGATGTTGGGAATACCAGAACCAACATCAAACATGACACCAGCTCAAAGAGGCGCCATGGTGCCTAAAAAAGGTAATCAGATTCTGCTTCACGAAAACTCCAACGGGGGTTTGACGCTCAACAATCATGCCTCGATTTTGAAATCCCAATAACAGCTCCTCAGCTTCACTCGCCAAGAACCTCGTGGAGATTGGTTCCATGTCTTCAATCTCGACGGCTTGAGACGGAGCCTCATTAGAGCTAGCAGAGTGGTCGGAGGCAGATAAAGGAATCTGTACACTTGCAGATGAAACATATCAGAATTGAAGCTTGGAGAAGCGGCAGGATTATCTGCAGGGGATGTTGGTTTCGGTGACACAACACCAGAACCAGCATGGGCTGACACGGCAGCTTTGGACTTCTACTTTTCTCTCTTTGGGTGGAATTTTCTTATTCGCTAGACACATAGTATGTTTCTGGAGCTTTGCTGGGTGATGGTGAATTCGATATTTTGCAAGAGATTGAAAATAACTACAAACAAAAAATCGAGTGTCGCAGGCAGTAAAATTTGGAGAAAGAAAAAGTAAAATTAAGAAAATAACTCCCCCACTCTTTCTCAAAATAAGACACACGATCTCAACTCAACTACTCCTTCATCTCAATTTTGGAAATAAAAACCACAAATCCCAACAAAAAATTAAAATCGAGATAGAGCTAGATTTTTATAAACTATCACCATAGTTGAACAAATTCTTTGCAAAGCAGTTTTTCACTCGCCAAATTAACCTCTTATTACCTGTCCAATCCTCCGATTATAACACCACTGAAACACGCGGTTAGCAAGATTCAAAACAAGATTAAGAGAATTCAAGATAGACACAAGCACAAACAACAGAACGCACAGCAAGATGGCATCTTCCAAAAAG
>BMAC01000062.1:392751-411704 GCA_014905375.1 Phtheirospermum japonicum | reverse complement strand
CTAGACATTTCTAAAAGAGATCTATTTTTGCGTTCGACTATCTTATTTTGTTGGGAGGTGATGGGTGAAGAAAATTCATGAGTTATACCAATTTTGGAACAATATTTTGAAAAGGATGCATTCTCAAATTCTTTCCCATGATCAGACCTTATTTTACCTATACTCACACCAAAACTTACACACAACCTTTTTGCAAGTTTTTTAAAAGTTTCGAAAGTCTCGGATTTTTCTCTTAAAAACTCTACCCAAGTAAAGCGGGAAAAATCATCTACAAGCACAAGAACATACCTTTTACCACCAAGGCTCTAAACTTCAAGTGGTCCCAAAAGGTCCATATGAAGGAGTTCGAAACAATATGAGGTAGTGAGACTTTGTACTATTGGATGTGGTACCCTAACTTGCTTACCTTTCTGGCATGCCTCGCAAACTGGAATTTTTTTAGTGTTGAGCTTAGGTAGTCCGATCACAGCATCTTTTTTGACCAAATTTTCCATCATCGTGAAACTGACATGCCCAGGTTTTTGATGCCGCACCTCAGCATCACTTAGTTGAGACAATTTGCAAAAGGCATCACTGTTGACTTGATAACAGTTATCTGAAGTCCTCTGACCAATGAGGATGCACGGACCATTCTCCTCATAGACTTCACACTTCTCACGGTTGAATTTGACAATAAAGCCACCGTCGCAAAGTTGACTTATGCTTATTAAGTTAGCAGTAACTCCTTCTACCAACAACACATTCTTCAGAGTTACGATGCCGGGAACACGGAGAGTTCCTTGGCCAATGATTTGGCCATTTGCACCTCCACCATACTTCACCTTTCTTCCATGAAATTTGACAATATTCGAGAGGAGATCTTCCGAGCCGGTCATGTGCTTAGAGCATCCACTATCAAAATACCAGGGTCCAGGGACATCAGATTTCAGGAAGGTATGGATCATATTGAACTTGACGTTATTTTTCTTGACCCACACTTGTTTGAACTTGGTGTTGGTATTGATGTTGGTATGACGGAAACCAACATTCGATTCAGCAGTCAGCTTCGACCTTTTAAAATGAGTTTGCTTGCCAACAAGATTCCAGCAGTATGGTCGTATGTGACCTGGTTCACCACAGTGATGGCACACGTATTGTCTTCTTCTTCTCTTGTGGCGTTTGGTCGACTTCACCTTTTGACTTGAAATTGGCTTTTCAGCATGCTTGTATCCAATCCCGTGTTTTGAACAATCCGAGATACTCGATTCCAGAATCTCATCCACCGTAGCCTTGCCTTTGTTGAGGTTTGTGAGGGTTTCTTGGGCCTCCTTCAGCTCGGTTTTAACCTTTTCTAGCTCAGCATCCTTCTTGGTGAGCGATGTTTCCAAGCGAACAATTATGTCAAGCTGATCATCATTTTCTTTGGTTAGCTTTTCTACTTCCTTTGCGAGATCTTTGGCCTTGAGTACCTGTTTACTCCAACTGACAAATAATTTCTGGTGGTCAATACTCAGCTGCTCGTATTCCTCATAATAATCAGTGGTCTCGGCATTCAGGCACATGATGTTGTCTGCAAGCAAACCAACATGGACATCGTCATCCCACACAACATTGGTAAATAAGGATGGATCAGGTTCAGTTAACTCGGAATCATTAACATCCTCTGTAGCAACCATGCTCTTCTTCCTCGGAGTATCCATAGTACCTAGACAAAAAAGGATCAGTACTTAAAAGGTTAAGTAACCCGCTCTAGATGCCCATTGTAAAATTAGAAGGTCTATGGTTTTGAAAATAAGTCTCAGTTCTACGATGTTGTTATTCGATGTTAACCAACACTGATTACCAACATCGACCAGAGTAAAGTAAGAATATGCAGCGGAATAAAACGATAAGATCACGATAGAACAAATTCAGTTCACAAGTAAAATACTTGTGAACTTGGGTGTACAAACCCGAAAACTATATTACTTTCTTGTTCACGCTCAATACAAAAATATAAAGTAATATATGAAAACTAAATATCAATAAACTTGATACTAAATACTTGTTGCCGGAATGGCAAGATCTTCTCCGTCGGTCACGCAACTTCGAAGAGCTTGTTAATCACGATCAATGGCTCCAAGTAGTTCTTCGTGTTCTTCTTTCTTGATCGTCGTGCGTCTTTGTATTGCGTTGATTTCTTCTCTCAAAATTCCGTGCTTAAAATTCGTACTGACAAGCTTTTGGATTCTTTGTCTTAAATAGACAATCCTAGAATCCTAAACTTGGTAAATACCTAAAAACAAATCCTAATCACAATCTAGGAATAATTAAAGTCTTGTACATAAACTAGGAAACACAATATATTCCTAAATCTAGTTTCCTAACTTATTTTGTGCCCAAGAAAGGCAAACAACTAAATAAAGAATTAATCCCAAGAATAAATTCCTCAACAAAGAAGATTAAAAGAAAACTATCTTATGTCCATTGTCAATAACAAATGATCTGAGGAACCAAACTTGATCTCCACTGTTCAAAATCATCCACCATGAGTTAGGAACGTTCTCACCACAAATTAGCCTGATCCAAATGCTAGATCTTTGGAGATGACTTTTGGAACAAGATTGTGCAGGAAAAAGGCGAGAAACAGACACCATGGAAACCTTGAATATACTCAACTCTACAAGGCTCCAAATATGATCTCCACCATTCATAATTAATCTTGGCATGTTTTAAAGTCTCTATCCAAAACTCAACTCAATCTAATGGTTAAATTATTTTCAAAAGAATTCACAATTTCCCAATGTATAGATAATTTACAATCAAATACTTAAACGGGTATAAGACAAGATGTAAATAACATACAATTCTATTATATCCTTTAAATTTCAGGTTTACACCAAAACTAATTCAAAACAATGCAAATTTTTTATACCCTTTAAATTTTGGGTGTACATTCAATCTAATTGAAAAATGATCCATAGACAATCCAAAAGAACATCCCATACATCAACACATATATATCAAACCATTCTACATTTCACAAATCCTAAACACACTCGTCTAAGCATCGAATTAATAAATAAGATTTAAATATTCACGTAACTTGGATTGAATATTTATCAACCTCGCTCTAATACCGATTGCGGGAATTAATTAAGTTGTCGGAACCGTTTTGGCCTTTACAATATTAATTTGATCAAATCAAGTAATTGCGGAAAGCGTAGTTTTTTCACAAAACTAAATCTCATTTTTAATAGAGAAGTTAATGCGAATAATTAAATCACATAGGTGGTTTAGTGAATTCGAACATTATTAGTTTTACACAAAAACTAAAGTCGTGAATCATCTTAATCGTCACTAGTCCTTTGTCTCCTTTTTGCTTTCGGTGTCCTCGTCTGAGATACCACAATCTTCTGGTCCGATCCTTTTTCGAGAAAGCAATGTGTAGGCACCTATGTATAAATTTTATAATTCTTATGTATTTTCTTCCATGTTATTCATCACATACACAAGAATTGACTTGTGACAAGAGTTGTAAATAAAACTTTGAAGACCAAAGAAGAAAGAAGTAGAGAAAACCATTTCTCTCTCTTTCACATGATTGAAAATCATTCTCTCCCTTATTACTAGATTCTACCTTAAGAGAACTTTATCCAAGGAAACCTTTTCTGAGTAAGACACTTCCATGAATTTAATTTTCTTATAATTAAATAATTCGCAAATATCTAAACATCATATATTTAATATTTATAAATTAGTTCTTGAAGATTGATATACTTTTTTCCTTCTTCTCATAAGAATTCAAATTTATATTTCTAACTAACTCTATAATTTAAAGGCGTAGCAGGGACCATTTACATTTAATTAGAAGCTCCAATAAAATGAATAAATAATCAAACTTTTTAATTATTAAATTCAACATATTGATTCCAATATTATTGCAATATAAATTTGGAATTGCACTCTTATTCATTATACATTAATTTTCGGTATCGCATTTTGAATCGTCCATTGATATAATCAATTCATATGAATTAATCTTCCATAGGCAATTTATAACTGGAACAATATAAATTTCTGTTAACCTTTCCGATCACTTTTATCTCTCCATCTACAATTATTGCACTAGCGATTTGTTAATTTATATTTTAAGTACTAATTAGAAGCCTCATTCCACTCGTTTCTAAAATTAACAAATGAGATAATCGTCTTTCTACTTCGCATAGGGATGTATGAATTCTATGTCTGCTAATTTATATTTCTAACAATCTTAGTCGAACAAGATTCTAAAATAAAAGTTTAGAGAATGTTTATAAATAAACTCTAAAGTACAAATTAAGAATCGTCCCTAAATAAAAATGCTTCAGGATTAAGATTTAACCATATATGATCATCTTGTGATTTAATTCAAATTTCATATCGAAACGAAATTTATTATGAAGTTCAAATTAAATCGGTCAATTCCTATATAATCAAATCATATATATATGTCCCCATCTGGATGTCACTAATGATGTTCTAATTAAAGATCTCAAATTTTAATTACATTCATCAGGAACTTAATTTACTTCATTATCCATAATTCTGATCATCTCATATATAACTTGTTATATAATCAAATTATGGTAATAACAAATGAATTTAGAATTTTCTTATGATGTTATAAATACAAGCATACATATAAAATGTAAAAACTAATTTAAACAAAATATGGATTTATTAAACTATAAATTATAAGTACTATTGCGTATGATTTAAGGGACAATTCATAACAAATTGTGCATTGTCCATGGGTAATATTGGTTATTTTTGCTCTGAACATTAATAAATTCAAATTCAATTTTATGACAATATTGTGTTTTTACTGCTCAAAATCAAAATTATGTTAAAAAAAAAACATTGTACATATTCAATAATGTAAATATCCATTTAAGTGGGGTGATTTCTTCCTTTCCTGCTTCATTTTCGCGGAAATAGTAGTCGTACTTTGACTCTCCGTTCTAGAAGATCAACGTGAAATAGAGTTTTCAAAAAAGGATGCTTCAGCTTTTAAAATGTGTTTGCCTTGTTTATAAGATATATAATACTTAGACATTGTGATTACTTCCTTCAAGCTCTGCGATCCCCTTTTTGGTAAATGGAATATTGAAACAGAACATGCTCATTTATACATGAAGCTGCAGTTGGTGATACCTTCGTGATTGTCAATAATCATTGGTTTATACTACTGAACATAATACTGTGATCAAACAAAAGGTAGAGTGACAAATTACTAAGAATGCTTTTAGTTTTATGCACATTTGTCTCGGGGTATATGGGAAGCCATACTTATTATCTTTTGATATTAATTTATTGCAGAATTATATGTTGGGAGATAATATTTTTGATGTGTTGATGTTGGTTATTTGAAATAAACTATGTAATCATGGTGCTTAATTGATGCTAGATGGATAATAGTTCCCAACTATATTCCTCCTCAAAATGAGAGGGCGTCAGTAATGCTAGATGCATGGCGAAAGTACTTTAAGGACAATATTGTGGGTAGCAAATTCACAAACGCCCAAAGGTTGTTAGAGTAGAGTTTTTGATGTATCAATTAGATTGGATTTCATTCTACTTGTACAATGATTTTATTGAAAATTATATTAATAAAGGTATTTTTTATCTTATGTTTTTGCTTTTATTATAAATGCATGTGTATGATAAATCCTTAGACCAATTTAAGTTATTGGATATGATTGCGCATACGGTGGAATGGAACATGTATGTAAGGTTTTGATCTTAAACATGTTCCAAGTCAATTAGCTTTTCGAAATAGAACATTGAATAGCCCGGTAAGACTTGCGCATATGATGCATGCTTGTAAGATGAGATTATTGCATTCCATTAACATCAACGTTATGACAAGTGCATATATGTGGGTGCTTGTTGGATAACAAATTTATTGGACATGACCCGATAGAAATCTTTAGCTGGAAGATTTGACTAACGAATAAGAATTTTCATATTGCAATAGTACATGATTAATCATTTGACTTGAGGCACGATGGTAGACTTGTGCATATCACGCAATACTTAGATTTATATGTTCATTGCTTGACAATTATAAAGGGGTATTTTGGATATTATATCAATTTATAGAGGTTTATCCGTAGCCAACATAGAATTTGACACTTGTCTATATATAAGTGAGTATTTCATAGTTTCTTGATTCAAAGACCTTGTTGGGCACGATGAATATTAATTCATGAATGAATTACTTATACTTAAATGAAATCACAGTTATTAAATCAATTGGGTTTCGACGTATTAATCCATGCCCAAGACTTAATCGGAAAACTAGTTGTCGAAAGGATCGTACATGTATGGACTTGAAATTGAAATAGGTTTGCTTGCTATTTCACCTAACACTGGGTAATCATGCTACTTGCTAGATGTTATCATGGTTTGTGAGGTTCTTGGAATTAAAGAGTTAATCTCAAGAGAATTAATAAATTAAATTAATATAAAAAATTGTTATTTATAAATTTACAAAAGTTGTAAGCTTACTGCTAGTGTTAGTCGTGAACCTAAAAGGGTCACACATAATTTTGGTTGTTGATATTTCAAAATTGATAACTCCAATAGTTGGAATAATTAATTAAATAAGATTTTAAATTTAATTCAATTGTTGGGTTAAATATTTAATTATATAATTTGATTATCTAATTAAATATAATTTGATTAGAAATCTCAATTAAATGAATGTATTAACTTAGTCAATTGGATTGATTAATTTAACTCATGAAATTAATTAATTGATTGAATTAATTAAATAGTTAAATTTCAAATTCAAATCCATGTAGTTTTCTAGTAAGCCTAATTGTAGAAGCTCACTAGAATAATTGAAATCTTTAAAATAATAATAATTTATATTATATATTTGTATATAATATAAATATCGAGTCATACTCTTTGTTTTGAAAGAGTCCGATAATTAATGGGAGAATTGCTCTTCTATGATTATTTAACTAATTGAGATTAGATCTCATTATTTACCTATTAAGCATTAAACATATATATTAGAAAAAAATTGGACGTCAGCTTTAATAAAAAAAACAAAACTCGAAGGAGACAACTTTTATAAAAAAGGGGCTCCAGAGACGAAAAGAAGAAAGAAAGAAAGACAGGGGAAAAAATTATTTTTAAATTACTTTCTATCACCACCTTTATTATTTTAGTCTTTAATTTTGTAAATAGTAATTAATTGATAGTTTCATCTACAATAATTAGTTTTCAATCAGTTGCTGGTTATTGGATTAATAGTTATTTCTTTCAATCAATTTGAAAACGAAACAATTTTACTAGTGAAGAATTTTTCCGGTGTCTCAACTAAAGGGTGGAATTGATTAGAGGGGATACATTTGGATCCCTACGGTGAGAATTTTGTTGTTAGCCACATAACATGGAATCGATTCCCTCTCACTCGTCGCTCGAAGTAAATTGGATTTACAAGGTATTGTTCAAATTTCCTCTTCGAATCAAAATTTGTATTTAATGTTTAATAATGAAAATGTCAATTGTTATATATCGCCATGAGAACCAGCGGGTTTAGTATTTTTTTTATGAATGTTTGATTCAATTAATTATACAAGTTTAAATTCTATTGCGTAGACCTCGTGTGGAAATAGCGTACCCATCAAAGCTATCATGTAATGGTCAAGATGAAGGAAACATGCCTGTGGGTGGTGAAAATCACATCATTGCTTGTGTAAAAGAATAGTTTAACAACGACATGCTATTATAAAAAATATAACTAGACATTATTCAGATTTTAAAACAACAATTTATTCCAGATTATGTCCCACCACCCGACGAGAAAGATTATACGTACTCACTGTAGGGAAAATTTTCAATAATAATAATAATAATAATAATAATCAAGTAGGAATATCCTCTGATACAAAATTCATCAATCCTTTTTACAAAGTAAAAACCGTAATCGAAATGCATATATAAACCCAAATCACGTGTTTAACGCATTTTCCTTAAAACAAATTCGTTTCCTATTCCGGACGTCTATTTCCTAGGATAAGACAGGTAAACTGGATTATCTTTCGTCTCCGATGAACTGATAATCATGCCAGCCAAGGAACTTTTGATCAATATGCATTGTGTATTCTTATTCAAAATGTGTGAAAGTGTGGGTTTTTTCTTGTTATTTTGATTGTTGTGTTGGTAGCCTCTTTATACAGGCTAACATATGACCTTTAAGCTTGCTAACAAAGAGATAGTGGGATGGTTACACAATTAAATACTCATTGAATTGGATGTTACACACCACCACTATGAAAATATACCATTTGCATAAAAAGGTCTAAGAAAATAATAATTCTATTCATTATTTTCCAACAATCCCCCCCATGAAGAAAATTTCGACGATAGGAGTATTTGGTGATAAAATCGAACAGTTGAACCCTGCATAGGATAGGTAGGTGTTACCCTTTGAACCTTCCCTTATGAAAGTACATTAACTTTACTAGCTGACCAGTAGACGAGATGTCTTTTAACCGTTCTACCGTTTGTGTAAATGATGATATACCCCACACAAGATTCTCCCAAACATATTTCAGTTCTCATAGTTATGTTCATTCATGGCCCTGATCATACGCCTGGTTCTGCAAGAGGTTCTAAGAATTGAGCCTCACACAATTCTCTTCGAAGCGACCCCACTTCTCTCTCACATAGGTGATTTTTAATTATAAGTAGGTGACACTACTATGCTCGGCTCTCAGACGCAAGAATCATTAAAATCCAATGCTTATCCCCTCTCCACAAATATAACTATTTAAATAATGGATAAGGAATAACTTCCCACATAGTGATGCTACAAGTCTTTATACAATTAGGTTGTCCCTTTGAACCTAGATCTTGGGATCTCCAGTTAACTAGGTTGGGTTTCCATTGTATATCAACTCATTTTTCAGAAGCTTAAGTCACATTTCTCTGACTTAAAAACTACCTCTCAATTTAATTGTTTGGTTAACATATTCGTTTAGTTATTCTTTGACTTCACGTAGTCAACAGAAACAACATTAATAGAGAGTAGTTATTTAAATGTGATCGAAGGCTTCTCATTACTTATAATTTTTTTATTATAAGTATAACCTTCAAATCAAATATTTTAATTGCCTTGGGTGTAAGTAATGCAATTTTAGTAAGACACCACACCTCCCCCACCCACTCACCCACCACATTTCCACCATATATTTAAATCACACTCATAAGTGAATTAAGTAAAGTGGTTCACTCCTGAATAATCCCAACAAAAATCTCATACTTGTCTTTATGGAATGTTAATATATAATTAAAGTTAATTAATCACCATTGAGTATTATAATTAACAAATTTCAAATAAGTTGATCAAAAGATTGTTCGGTTTATTAACTTTTAGTTCAACAACCATTACAAAGAGTTTAAACGGTCATACTCTTTCGTTTTAACATTCTACTACAATGGCATACCCATGACATAATTTCTAAAAAAGAAATTAACATCCATATGCATCCGGATTTCATCTTAGCCTTCCTCATATAACTTAGAAGATCATTAATCAATAACCATGCTTAGGTTCAAAGTGGTCAATTAGAACAACATATTCCAATACCACTATTTGAAATCATTAAACTTTTCCAATTAAGCATGTAAGCCCAATAATCATGACTTTCGCAATCCTCATTTGATTTTTCAAGTTTTATATGAATTCAGCGGATTCAGTACTCTTATTAGCTATCTCATCTCACTATCCACTTTATTTGACCAATAAGGTCATGTTTATTTTTTTTCAATCGAAAATTATAGTGATATGAGAAGCTCCAATAATTAAATCTCATGATCAAATCCATAAATTATATACAAGTTTAATTTAAAGTAAACTTTACGAACTTTACTCAAGCAATGAGTCAAAATTTATTAATCTATTGAATTTCTAAGTCGAACTATATCAAGCTTAAAATTCATACCTTAATAAATTTGAAACCACAATTTTTTATAAATCTAGTCCAAGACTTTAATCATAATGGAGCCTAATAAAATAATTTGCCCAATAAATATGCCTTAAATAAAATTGATATTAGTCCTGTAACTCAACCATGGCCCAAGACCAAGTTGTTACACTTTAAATTTTGTTTAACCCCAAGTATAATAATATCGAGCCCAACACAAGACCAACAATCAATTAAAATTTGCCCAACAAAAAACCTTTGGACTTTGGAATTCTTATCTAGACATTTAAATCCGGTTATAATTGGCTGGTTGATTAACTGGCGGTTAAATTAATCGGCCGGACCTTAACCGTAACCGAACCGGCGGTAAACCGGTTAAGGTTATGGTTAACTGGCGGATAACCGTCGATTTTTTTTAAAATTAAATTTAAAACTTAAATAAAATTTGAATAATTGAGATGAATGAGAAACTTAAATGGAATTAGAACGAGATAAATAGATGAGCACTTAAATAAAATTTTAATAATTGAGCTTTTAAGTTAAAAGTCTTAAATAATAGTTTTTTTTACAAAAGGACTTGATTTAATTCTAATATTAACCTAGTATATGGGGCTAGAGCTTATCGAGGGTCATTGAACAATGGTCTTACATTAGAAGTGGTGGGGGGAGGGGAAGGAGAAGAAGGGGACACATTAACATCACTAGATTGATTAAAATCATTAAACATATGTATTAAAGATTGTTTTGCTTGGTGATGAACACTAATGGAGTTAGGAATTTCAACATATGAAGTTTGTAAAAAAAGGTTCTAAAACTTCATAATAAACATGAAGTAAACTTTCTAAGCCCTCAACCCGATCTGGGTCTAAAATTTTTGCATTAAAAAAAATCAGGAATGTAGAGACAATATTTGACCCATTTATTCAACATACTAGCTATACATTCACCCAATTCAGGCGAATCGAGTAAAGAATTACTAATAAGTACAATTTGAAGACATTGATCAAGAAGTAGTGTGGAAGTAGGATAATAAACACCGGATGAAGTCACGGTGGCGTCGTTAAATCATTTTAAAAGGGACATCATATTGTAACAATCATCTCACGTATTGGTAAATAAAATGAATTGACATCTTGATTAGCAAAAAATGCACACAATGCTTCTCTATATTCATAAGAATCATTAAGCAATTTATAAGTAGAGTTCCAACGATTTGCCACATCAATTGAAAAGTTTTTTGATGCAAAACACTGTTTTGGCTAAATCTTTGCCATTTTTTTTCAACCGAATCATGTTTGATTATATAAAATACCGCACTCCTAATCAAAGCAGTTTTAGATTTAAAAGTAGTTCAGCCATCTTGAACACATAAATTCAAAATATGATAAATGCATCTAAAATAAAAAAAATTATCGCCAATAGAAGGTTGATAAAATATTTTTAACAAATCTAAACTACCCGTATTAGCGGTGGCATTATCAAATAAAATTGAAAAAATTTTGTTACCTAAATGATACTCGGACAAAATATTGGATATTTTGCGCGAAATATTCATCGCGTCATGCAAACTATTAAACTCTCTATATGTAATTAAATGTTTTTGCAAAGTCCAAGAATTATCAATCCAGTGGCATGTAATTCCAATATAATTATTATTATGATGGGAACCCGTCCAAATATCCGAACATATAGAAACACTTTGAGACAAATTATCAAATATTGAAATCAAATTCAACTTATACTCATCAACTATTTTTTTCAATATCGCGAGTAACTTTATTTCGTGAAATCCTAATGCTAGAAAGATTAAATGCACCCCTAGTATAATCTTCATAATGACTATTATGCGCATGATTAAAAGGAAGACCCATAACGGAAACAAATCTTGCAAGAAACTTTCTATGACCACTTTCACTATATTGAAATAAATTATAACTCGTACCTGGGCCGACGGCCCCGGCGCCGGAGGTAGATGAAGATGAGAAGTTTATTTGTGTTTGAGAGCTATCAACGCCGAATTTGTCGGGATGTTTCTTCTCCATGTGATATTTGAGCGACCTGTAGCCTCTATTATTTTTAGATACGAAGGCGTAGCGACTCTTGCAATAATTTAATTGTGCTCAAGATTCACCATTGACCATCGTTCTTGTGAAATGCAATCAGAAGATGGGGGATTGATATTCCCTCAATTTTGATTAAGGCGGTGGCACCCGCTTCCTCTTCATCTTGATCTAATTTGACGACAGCCGGCGGTTCGAATTCGTCAGAAGTGAGTAAATCCTCATCTAAATTGGTTTGATTATGCTCGCCGAAGTTGATTTGATTATATAAATTTTTAACTTCTTTCGACGTCATATCATCGGGAACATAATCTTCGGTAACACCCGAAGGTTCTCGTTGAGATCCTCGACCTCTAACTCGGCTTCGGCCTCGACGAGATTCTTGAATAGTATTGGTATTGATATTACAAGAAGAGCTTGCCATGATAATATTATAGAAGAAAAAAAAGTAAAACGAGATTAAGAAGAAGAGGAATTACTGTTGATAGTATTTTTGGCACAAATTAGCAGCTTCGATTCAAGCTTGAAAATATAAGAGAAGAAGAAGTAGAATAGTAGAGATGAATTGGTCTGAGGATTGGTGTTGGAGAGTGGGGTATTTATAGGTGTAGAAATTGATTAAAAAAACATTTTTTTTTTGAAAAACTAGCTGTTGTTAACCGCCCAACGGCTAGTTTTTTTTACCATTGATGATCGACGGCTATTTGATCCGAGCCGTTGATTTTAAATGGTATAAAAATGGGCGGTTTAACCACCGACAATTAAAACCGGCAGTTTCAGTTGATCGGTAACCTTAACTGAAACCAAATTGGCGAATTTTGATTGGCGGTTACAGTTTTAACTGGCAGCGGTCAACGGTTAACCGTAATCGGTCAACCAGTTACTAACCACCGGTTAACTGGCCAACCGTAACCAAAATCAATATGCATATTCTTCTTCTTAGTTAAACCCATATTTGACACAATAATATGGTCCATAACTTTAAGATTATATTGGGCCGAACATGAACCAACAAAGGCCCAAACATGCCCTTTTCTTCTCAAATTGATTTTCAGCCGCTAGGAGCAGCTTGCTGCTTGCAGATTGACTTAGTCACCTGCTTTGTTCACCGCCACAATCGAACGCCTTCATCTATAGAAATGGAGGAGCCCTCAGATTGGCAATCTTTGCTGCCATTAACAGACGTCGGTGCACACTTGGTCGTGAACAGCTTGCACCACACAATTCTCTGTCACCGCCCACCTGCGCCGGCGCATCCCTGATCCAGCCGAGGCGACGTTCAGCCGCCACTTGGCTCGTCGGATCCTTGACGTTGCTGCTGTCCATTTGGCTTGGGGTTATCGCGGGCCCAGGAAAACACTGAAGATCAAAATCTAGTCCCGAAACCAAGGCCCGAACGTACGGACCCAACATCAAGAATTAGGGCCTCGCCGCTGTACACTCACCACCGTCGTCCTGCCACCACCTCTCGTATATGAGTCGAACTTATTGTCTTTTCAAAATTAAATCTAGTTAAATAATACACGTCTTCTTTGAAAAGGTTTTAGTTCACCCGCAAGAGAACGGTGACTGGCAAGTTAACTCGATCTGATTCCTCGAGGAAGGCTATCGAAAATAGTTTTTGTGTTTTTTTTACGAATGAGTAAATAATAAAAATCTAATATAAACACGCGGACAAAGGGATTTTTGTTTGGTAATTTGTAATAATTAAGATGATGATTGCAAAGAGAGCGTCAATCTCTATGCAAGAACTTAACTAAAGTTTATAGAGTTTTAACGACGAGTTCTAAAATGAAATTGAAAACCTTTATTAAAAGATTATTAAAACGGGGGTGTAGGGCCTTGGAATCGTCTCCACGACCACTTGGGTATTTCATCGAACACTTATTCTACGAGTTGGGGTTGTCAATCCCAATGTATAGATTAAGCGCCCGGCAATTCCAAGCGATAGTTCTAAATGATTCCAGGCACTAGACTCGTAAATTCTAATTAGCAACCATCGATAAATCCAATATCACAATCCCAATACAAGAATTAATCATAATTGAACAAGAAAGTAACAATAGTGAACAACTAACATCCATGAACAATTAAAATAAAACCGAACATAAGAGCATCACCAACAAGTACAATAATTCATTGTAAAACTTAACTACCAATCATAAGAGCATCACAATCCAACGAACAACACATATTCAATAGAAACATGAATTGGAATAGTAAAACAAAGGGAAAATTGAAAGCTTACTAATGGAAATGGAAATTGCCAATGTTCAAACTAAGAATCGCACGAATCAACACTAATCTAAGTCCAACGTCCGAGAAATGGTTAACGATCTATAATCTACCAAATTCGAAAATCTAAAGTTTAAATCTGGAAAGCGGGAAGATAAAATGAAGGAAGATTCAAGAACGCTCTTGGGTTGTCATCCCCAAGAGGTTCGAGAAGAAGGTTCTTGTCCCGGTTAGTCATGAACTAGACGGTGGATAATGGATTCCAGATTGATTTCTAGATGTGGCTGAGTTCTTGGCCTTTTGTAGTCTACAAATCCCCTTTTGTAACTGAAAATCTCTTCAAATTTTGTGTTTGTAATGCTCACATCCGACCAGATGTAAGGTCTATCCGACCGGATAGAGCCTTTTGCAGGGTAATCTGGTGTGCTGACACTGGGTAACCCAGTGTGAACAACATAGCCAGTGTCAGAGGTACATCAAGTCGCGGCCCAATTTCTTTGAAACTCCACTCACGGGCCGACACTCATCCATATTAATATAAAAACACTCCAAGATCCCTGAAATAAACATAAAACACAGTAAATAGGCTGGAGATATATAAATACAGAAATATGCTCAATCTATCCAACTTATACCAAACCTAACAACAAATCTAACTAAAACACTAGCCAAATATATACAAAAATCATGACAAATACATGCGAATCAGTATACCAGCAATCAGTGGTCAACAATCGACTCTTGTTTGTCACCAATAGAAGTAATGCTCTGTCGTGAACGACCTATCGAGAGAGATCAGATTGTCACCATCTCCGATGCATCCGAACGCTGCCCCGATTGGCCGCAGCCATCGTCAACAGCAATACGGTTAGAAAAACAAGCCACCATGCCTGCCTCCACCGTGATCGGACTGTCGCGCACTACCAGGTCTAATTATTTTTATTTTTTTTAATATCAACACGAATTATGATTACAAAAGTATGAATCTAAATATGTTGTTGTAGTAGGCCCAAATGACCTCCAAGAAGGGCAATCGAATATTCCTCTATCGGGCCCACAACAATATAAGCCCAGCCCAAAACGCCCCTAACTAGAAGGTCAACAATCGATTTTCACTAAGCCTCATCTAGGTCGTCCCTTTATTTCCTCTTGTTGGTTGACCGGTATCTTACGTACCGTTTGATATGTTCTTAATCTTACGCTAGTCCCTGGGTATAAAGCGGGGCAGCCTGCCCCTGATTTGTTGAGATACAAAAGACCTTACCTTTGCTCTCTGTCACGCGGCAACTTTACCCCTATGTTCTTTGTTGCTTTCAAATTGCTTTGTTTCTGTTCTTGTTTTCTCTCTGTCTCTATAACACTTGGATCAAAAATAAACTCTAAACGATTCTATTTTGTGTGGAGAGGCGTGGACTGATACACGACCCAATTGGCGGTGGTCATGGCCACCAGGTGAGGCATCAGGCTGGGCTGCTGTCCTAAGGATTCTGACGTGCTCGTTATCGGTTTGCTGCATTAATAGGAACGGGATACTCTGATCCGACACCCTTGAAGTTCCTTATTTGATTAACAGCATTAACGACACTTCATCTTTGCAAAGGGAGTTTCAAATTTCATTTTATGTTCTTGTCAATTAATTACTTAGTGTGATTAATTATTTTTTGCCATAATTAGATTGCAGAAATCGATAGAAGGTACTAGGCCGGACTTTTGTGTTCCTTTCAAAATTAATTACCGGTTAACCAGCACACGTCTACGTTTGAAAAGGAGTTTAGTTCGCCCGCAAGAGAATGGGGTCACTTGTAGACTGGTGAGTTAACTCGGGTCGATCTCTTGAGGAAATTGAATCGGATTTAACGATGCTTATTATACTAATATCACAATTCTATCTAAACACACGGTCAATTGGGTTTTGGAAATAATTCGAAATCAATTATTTTGAAAACAAAAATTCTCTTGTCTCGAGGGTGTCAACCTCTTGACAAGTCGTGAGAAAAGCGAAAATTGCAAAACAAATACGGAATACTACACATCATACTAGCAATTGTATCCCATCTTGCATGTCCTAGTAATAACAACTAACAATCTAAGGTCTTCAACAATCAAGGATTAATAACAATTCTATCACAATACTACTTCCGAAATATCTAAAATGCGCAACAAGATTTATAATAATTTAAATACTAAATGCTTCACAAAATATAACTAAACCAACCATAGTTCCATTCTCAATAAAAAAACACAAAGGTATGAATCCAAATCACCAAAACCTTAACAATCTACTAACGTAACACTATCCAGCATACCATCAATTGTTCATATCCAATATCAAACCAAACCACTTTCAAAAGAATATGAAAAGAACGAGTTCAGAATTTACTAATCGTTGAACTATTTTCAACGCCTGAAGATGATGAACAAGCGCACTCCAAGAAGTATGTAGAATCCCTTGGCTTGTCACGAACCTAGAATCCTAGCGAAGAACGTTGGCTGCTGCCAGTCGAACCTTCATACGGTATTGTACGATTTTATGCTAGAGGTATGAGAGATGTGTCAAATCTCTCTACCTTTAGGTGTTTTGTGGGTTCTCTAACCTTGTTCCAGCCTTCAAAAGGTCTCCAAGGCTGAATAAATCTCGAAACCCTAGCCTCTCTGCCGTTTTTAAACAGTCTTCAGCCATTTCGTAACTGAAAATTTCCATAAATCTGCATGCGTAACGTACTTGTCCGATCGGACGAAGGTATTGTCCGATCGGACAAAGGCCACTGTCTGCTGCTTCGATCGGTGCACTAGTTCGTTCGGCCGGTGTGCTCGTCATCAATTAGTCCGATCGGAGACATACACTGTCCGATCGGTGATTGTCCTTATGGGATACTTTTGAGCGTCGCTTCTTCTATCTTTGTGCCTTGGATCCACCGGACTCTCTAGCTATATGAGAAAAAAAACATATAATTACTCTCATTTGGACCGATTAGCGATCAACAAGTCGGAAAGTTAAGTAAGGAGACAAAAGGTGCAAAACGATGCAATTCATCCTAGTCTTAACCCGAAAAAAGATAATAAAAAGACTAAAACAAGACTCGATTATGTACAGATTCGTAACAAAAACGTACGAATCAACCACCCCATGCTTAATTAGTTTGTTCGTCCTTGAACAAACGAAAGGATCAGAATCAAAAGAAGTGAAAGTAATTAGATCTAAGAGTCATGTTGTGCATATAGTTTTAGTTTTGCAATTATAAACACTTTCGCCGAAACCATAAAGCTAACTCGTATTACCTTTTCACCTTGAAATCGAAAGAATGCTTCCTCACAAAAGGGTAATATATCATGGTGCACTCATTCGCTCGTGTTTTCAACAGGTAAGTGTATACGCTCGGATCATCATAGTCATGCATTCAACGACTCATGAAAATTAAAGACTCAACCATCGCATAAGTGTGCACATTCAATCAAGAATCAGATTAGGACTTTTAAGGTTGTAATGTCGGCTCTTTGGTAAGGTATGTCATATATAAGGATGTGTGGCTAACTTGCGGACAAACGCAATCTATAACTCACTCAATCCGCCCTTTAACGCATAGAGCGTAATTTTTGTTCCTCGTCCTTCCCAAATAACCATGTACCATTATTTTTAGTCTTTTATAGCTAAGACTCCTTTCAATCCCCAAACCCGAATACTTTCTTTAGCCAAGATGCTTTATTTTTATTTTCTAGATGCTCTTTTGAACTTAAGCCCCTTATTATATTTATTTTTTTTATTTACTTTTTTTTTTATTATATTTTTTTTTTTGCTCTCCCTCTTTTTAGAGAGTCCCACTAGTTCCTACCCCGTAATCGTCATATCTCATTAACCATAATTAAAACTCTCATCACAATTTTAGATGAAATAAGAGTTGCAATCATGCTCGTGGATAACAAAGAAATGGAATTAAGGCTCGAAGGGGCTCATTGGGATTTTTAGTGGTTTTTATTTATGAATAAGGCCCGAAATGGGTTTTATATGCGCCTAACATCATTTTCAAAACCAAATATACACATGCGATTACGAGACCTTTCAAAACACTTATCGAATCACAACATGAAATGATGATAAACACACAAGGCTTCTCACTAGGGTTCAATTCAAACCTTGAAAAGAAGGTGATCGATTAAATCTTGTTGCGCATTTTAGATATTTCGGAAGTAGTATTGTGATAGAATTGTTATTAATCCTTGATTGTTGAAGACCTTAGATTGTTAGTTGTTATTACTAGGACATGCAAGATGGGATACAATTGCTAGTATGATGTGTAGTATTCCGTATTTGTTTTGCAATTTTCGCTTTTCTCACGACTTGTCAAGAGGTTGACACCCTCGAGACAAGAGAATTTTTTGTTTTCAAAATAATTGATTTCGAATTATTTCCAAAACCCAATTGACCGTGTGTTTAGATAGAATTGTGATATTAGTATAATAAGCATCGTTAAATCCGATTCAATTTCCTCAAGAGATCGACCCGAGTTAACTCACCAGTCTACAAGTGACCCATTCTCTTGCGGGCGAACTAAACTCCTTTTCAAACGTAGACGTGTGCTGGTTAACCGGTAATTAATTTTGAAAGGAACACAAAAGTCCGGCCTAGTACCTTCTATCGATTTCTGCAATCTAATTATGGCAAAAAATAATTAATCACACTAAGTAATTAATTGACAAGAACATAAAATGAAATTTG
>BMAC01000062.1:292389-392726 GCA_014905375.1 Phtheirospermum japonicum | reverse complement strand
ATAATAATTTAAATACTAAATGCTTCACAAAATATAACTAAACCAACCATAGTTCCATTCTCAATAAAAAAACACAAAGGTATGAATCCAAATCACCAAAACCTTAACAATCTACTAACGTAACACTATCTAGCATACCATCAATTGTTCATATCCAATATCAAACCAAACCACTTTCAAAAACATAATATCAAAAGAACGAGTTCAGAATTTACTAATCGTTGAACTATTTTCAACGCGTGAAGATGATGAACAAGTGCACTCCAAGAAGTATGTAGAATCCCTTGGCTTGTCACGAACCTAGAATCCTAGCGAAGAACGTTGGCTGCTGCCAGTCGAACCTTGATACGGTATTGTACGATATTATGCTAGAGGTATGAGAGATGTGTCAAATCTCTCTACCTTTAGGTGTTTTGTGGGTTCTCTAACCTTGTTCCAGCCTTTAAAAGGTCTCCACGGCTGAATAAATCTCGAAACCCTAGCCTCTCTGCCTTTTTTAAACAGTCTTTAGCCGTTTCGTAACTGAAAATTTCCAGAAATCTGCATGCGTAACGTACTTGTCCGATCGGACGAAGGTATTGTCCGATCGGACAAAGGCCACTGTCCGCTGCTTCGATCGGTGGCTAGTTCGTTTGTCGGTGTGCTCGTCATCAATTAGTCCAATCGGAGACATACACTATCCGATCGGAGACATAATTCTTTGTGAGAAAAAAAACATAGAATTACTCTCATTTGGACAGATAAGCGATCAACAAGTCAGAAATTTAAGTAAGGAGACAAAAGGTGCAAAACGATGCAATTCATCCTAGTCTTAACCCGAAAAAAGATAATAAAAAGACTAAAACAAGACTCGATTATGTACAGATTCGTAACAAAAACGTACGAATCAACCACCCCATGCTTAATTAGTTTGTTCGTCCTTGAACAAACGAAAGGATCAGAATCAAAAGAAGTGAAAGTAATTAGATCTAAGAGTCATGTTGTGCATATAGTTTAGTTTTGCAATTATAAACACTTTCGCCGAAACCATAAAGCTAACTCGTATTACCTTTTCACCTTGAAATCGAAAGAATGCTTCCTCACAAAAGGGTAATATATCATGGTGCACTCATTCGCTCGTGTTTTCAACAGGTAAGTGTA
This sequence comes from Phtheirospermum japonicum, assembly GCA_014905375.1. Classification (NCBI taxonomy): domain Eukaryota; kingdom Viridiplantae; phylum Streptophyta; class Magnoliopsida; order Lamiales; family Orobanchaceae; genus Phtheirospermum; species Phtheirospermum japonicum. Next base: position 391,586 of record BMAC01000062.1, on the reverse strand, counting down.
TACGCTCGGATCATCATAGTCATGCATTCAACGACTCATGAAAATTAAAGACTCAACCATCGCATAAGTGTGCACATTCAATCAAGAATCAGATTAGGACTTTTAAGGGTTGTAATGTCGGCTCTTTGGTAAGGTATGTCATATATAAGGATGTGTGGCTAACTTGCGGACAAACGCAATCTATAACTCACTCAATCCGCCCTTTAACGCATAGAGCGTAATTTTTGTTCCTCGTCCTTCCCAAATAACCATGTACCATTATTTTTAGTCTTTTATAGCTAAGACTCCTTTCAATCCCCAAACCCGAATACTTTCTTTAGCCAAGATGCTTTATTTTTATTTTCTAGATGCTCTTTTGAACTTAAGCCCCCTTATTATATTTATTTTTTTTATTTACTTTTTATTTTTTATTATATTTTTTTTTTTGCTCTCCCTCTTTTTAGAGAGTCCCACTAGTTCCTACCCCGTAATCGTCATATCTCATTAACCATAATTAAACTCTCATCACAATTTTAGATGAAATAAGAGTTGCAATCATGCTCGTGGATAACAAAGAAACGGAATTAAGGCTCGAAGGGGCTCATTGGGATTTTTAGTGGTTTTTATTTATGAATAAGGCCCGAAATGGGTTTTATATGTGCCTAGCATCATTTTCAAAACCAAATATACACATGCGATTATGAGACCTTTCAAAACACTTATCGAATCACAACATGAAATGATGATAAACACACAAGGCTTCTCACTAGGGTTCAATTTAAACCTTGAAAAGAAGGTGATCGATTTTTGGAAGTTTTTGCAGAATTGATAATGACTAAGTGTTGTTTTAAATACATATAAGTAGTTTTGAAAATTTTGCACTTAAACAAGCTCAAAAGACTCTAACATCATATCACATAATACATGATTCCGACAGGCATGCAAATACAAACACAAATAAGCCTGGGCAAATATTCAACAGAAGTTGACGTAATTGGTTGAATAACATTATGTTCCGAAATTGCGACTATGTTACTTAAAATGGTTCAAACTCAAGCATGCATAGACTCAAATCCGCGGAAAGGGACAGTTGTGCACGGTCCGATTGGTCAAGGTAAAACTCTGATCGGACTGCAGTCTAGTAGGCTTTCACCTATCGGTTAACCCTGTAACTCCGATCGGACTGCAGTCTCTCCCCCCTTTTTGAAAGTGTAAGCAAACTCCTGGTTGCTAAAATACAATCATGAACATTGGGGAATGGAAAAGTGCACAGAACCGTCACATGCAAATGAATAAACCACAAGTTAACCATAGTCATCCCATCACGACGTAAAAGAAATAATAATACAGAATAAATACAAATAAAATAGTAAAAAGTCTAGAAAGCAAATAAAAAGTTGGATAGAGTGGCAATATAGATGGGGCATGGGCCCGCCTATTAGTCCATGTCGTCCGGAGGTGGAGGTGGGTAGCGGTGCTCGAGACGGGAGAGGTGCTCGTCAATTTGAACGAGGTATCCATGATTCGCCTCAACATTTCCGGTGAACCAGGCAAGATGCTGAGTAGTTTCTGCCCAATTGTTGCTCATTGTCGTCAACGTGCTCCGGAAATAACGAGCCTCCTCCCGAGCTTCCTCACGCGCAGCCCAGGCGTCTTGGCTAGCGTTCCTCGCGTGCTCATCTTGATGGATGCGCAACTCCCCCATTTTATCCATCACGCGTGCCTGGAAATCCTACTACTGGTGCCACTGCTCGTCCGAGAAATAAACGCCATCCCCATAGTCACCATGATCGTAAGTCCGGTAACCGGTGTTCCTATTTCCTCCATTGTCCCCGTTCATGGTCTCCTCCCCATTTTCCTCCTCATTCTCCTCATCATCATCTTCCTCATCGTCGTCATCGGAATCATCGTTGTCGGTGTTTTTGATTTCTTCGTCTATTAGCCTCTCTGAAGTTAACATAAACATCGGGATAGCCACGTTCCGTCCGTTAACTGTCCGACTCTCGACCATCATCGCTACACTCGGGTACACGATGTCATCATAATAGGGGTCGAAACCGTGTTGCCGAGCAAGCACAGTGATAAAGGCTCCCAGAGTGAGCTTTGCCATTTTCTTTTCCCGCACTTGTTGGACATTCTCGATTGTCGTGGTTAGAAGTGGATAAATGTTTGCGTTGCCACGGTGGTACGCTATCCACAATGCCTTCAATTCGGTGGACGAAATTCGTGTGGCGTCCTCTTTACCCAAGAAACCTTGCATAAAGAACTTGTACGTGAGGTAAACGGCGTTTGACCGCAAGGACGTCGAATTGAAGCGACATCCGGGCTCCGGCGGTGATCCAAAAAGCTTGGTCCACCATGTGCTTTTGTCGTAGTTATCTAGCTCAAATCCTTCATTGGGCCCTCTTTGGCTATCAATTCCGAAAATTTCATCGAGGTCACAAAAGAAGGTCCAGAATGTTTGGTTTCGGAAGCGACACTCGAAAGTTCCATCGGCGAGTGATTTAAATGTTGTGAAGAACTCGAGCATAAGAGTGCGATATCTGGGTTGATTAACATCGGCCCACTTCATTAGCCCGAGGTTCCCGATTCCCTTAATGAATTTTTCGGACGTCTTATCACCAATTGTGACCTTCTCTCCCCAAAATTCAAGGTTGATGAAACGGGGGTGATAGACATCCCGTTTAACGAGAGACTTGTAGAGTGTAAACTCACGTTCGTCCTTGAGGTCAAAGGGAGCCAACCCTCCCCTGGTGTTGCTCGGAATTTGACTAGTGGTTTTCCCACGTCGTTGACGAGAACCGGATGCCATGGTGGAGTTTTAAGTTCACAAGAAATAACAAAACTTCTCACAGGACTTACGTCGAACACTTGGTATGCACCTCAAGAACTCAACCAATTCAAGCTCAAATTGGACAAACCCAATTCCAATTCCCACAAGACCGACAATTTAATCTCCCAACAATTCAATAAAGTCGAGTTTCAGCCATTATACCTTGAGTTTGTCGTGTTTTGGACCGTTGGCGAAACTTGGTGAGATATGAAGGAGTTTGTGCTTGAATTCCCTAAATTCTCCGGGCGGAAACAATTTGGTGTGTTATATCTCCGTTCGGACACGTTTTTGCTCTTGAATTTTTCGAGTTGTGAAGTTTGAGAGTTTGAAATTGTGAATTTTCGTTCTGCAAGGAGGAAGATAAGAGTTTTAGGGGAAAAAAATGTTAAAGGCCTACAACAATTTTATAAACTGCGGAGTCGTCCGATCGGTCAGTGTAGTGGTCCGATCGGACTGCAGTCCAGTGGGCTTTGTTCGATCGGTCGAGGCCCTTGACCGACCGGTCTGCACTGTACGTCGACTAATTTTTTTTTAAAATATTAAATATATATGTATATTATCTTTATTAACATGATTAAGGTACTTGCAAGAATTCACGAACGACAATCGTTAAGAACAAGCCATTTATACCCAAAAGCAATTTATTTAATTATTGAGCAAAATTGCTCGTTATTTAAGAATACATGCTTCAGCCCAACAGCTTAAACATCATTAATAGATTAATAGTTTCTCTCGATCAACACCCTATTGACTACTTAGGCCCGAAAACTAGATCATGAAGTTCCTCCACCTACTCTTCGAGGTCAATAATCCTACCCTTCAGTCGTATGATCTCAGCATCAGCGTCATCCAGGATGCCATGGAGGCGCTCGATGTTTTTGGTCAGAGCGACCTCCTCGGTAAGAAACTCGTGGAGTTCGGTCTGTATTTTATAGACCTTCTACCGGTATTCTTCCACCTCTTCTTCCAACTTCTCGACTGTATCCTCGTACTTCTTCCTCATCACCCAACCATAAGCAGTGTTATTATGATGATTCATGGTGTTGGGTGTTAAGGACTGTATCCTTGAGCTTGAGGGGGATCGTTGAGTATCACTACTTCATGATCCTTCTGCGAAATCAGTCCCCCTTGGTACAATTTCACGCGATGGCCGTTGACTTGGAAGGTAGAGTTTCTCTTCTCATCAAGCAAACTCACGGCTCCAAATTTGTTTATATCGGTAATCAAGAACAGACCGCTCCACTTTGATCTCAATTTCCATGGGAAGAGTTTGAAACGAGAGTTAAAAAGCAAAGCTAGCTTACCGACTTCCAAGCTTTTGTGGACGAGTTTCTTGTCATGTGATTCCTTCATTTTACGCTAGCTCGCCCATGCTGTCTCGTACGAATCGTTGCGAATTTCCTCCAACTCGCTTAGTTCAAGCTTCCTATATCCTTCGAACTCATTGAAATCAAGGTTCAATGCCCCATAACGAAACATAAGCAATAACACAAATAAACATCATTAACACCTTTACCATTCCCCGGCAATGGCGCCAAATTTTGAGCCAAACTTTTGTGTTCCTTTCAAAATTAATTACTGGTTAACCAGCACACGTCTACGTTTGAAAAGGAGTTTAGTTCGCCCGCAAGAGAACGGGGTCACTTGTAGACTGGTGAGTTAACTTGGGTCGATCTCTCGAGGAATGGGAATCAGATTTAACGATGCTTATTATACTAATATCACAATTCTATCTAAACACACGGTCAATTTGGTTTTGGAAATAATTCGAAATCAATTGTTTTGAAAACAAAAACTCTCTTGTCTCGAGGGTGTCAACCTCTCGACAAGTCATGAGAAAAGCGACAATTACAAAACAAATACGGAATACTACACATCATACTATTAATTGTATCCCATCTTGCATGTCCTAGTAATAACAACTAACAATCTAAGGTCTTCAACAATCAAGGATTAATAACAATTCTATCACAATACTACTTCTGAAATTATCTCAAATGCGCAACAAAATTAATAATAATTTAAATACTAAATGCTTCACAAAATATAACTAAACCAACCATAGTTCCATTCTCAATAAAAAAACACAAAGGTATGAATCCAAATCACCAAAACCTTAACAATCTACTAACGTAACACTATCCAGCATACCATCAATTGTTCATATCCAATATCAAACCAAACCACTTTCAAAAGAATATGAAAAGAACGAGTTCAGAATTTACTAATCGTTGAACTATTTTCAACGCCTGAAGATGATGAACAAGCGCACTCCAAGAAGTATGTAGAATCCCTTGGCTTGTCACGAACCTAGAATCCTAGCGAAGAACGTTGGCTGCTGCCAGTCGAACCTTCATACGGTATTGTACGATTTTATGCTAGAGGTATGAGAGATGTGTCAAATCTCTCTACCTTTAGGTGTTTTGTGGGTTCTCTAACCTTGTTCCAGCCTTCAAAAGGTCTCCAAGGCTGAATAAATCTCGAAACCCTAGCCTCTCTGCCGTTTTTAAACAGTCTTCAGCCATTTCGTAACTGAAAATTTCCATAAATCTGCATGCGTAACGTACTTGTCCGATCGGACGAAGGTATTGTCCGATCGGACAAAGGCCACTGTCTGCTGCTTCGATCGGTGCACTAGTTCGTTCGGCCGGTGTGCTCGTCATCAATTAGTCCGATCGGAGACATACACTGTCCGATCGGTGATTGTCCTTATGGGATACTTTTGAGCGTCGCTTCTTCTATCTTTGTGCCTTGGATCCACCGGACTCTCTAGCTATATGAGAAAAAAAACATATAATTACTCTCATTTGGACCGATTAGCGATCAACAAGTCGGAAAGTTAAGTAAGGAGACAAAAGGTGCAAAACGATGCAATTCATCCTAGTCTTAACCCGAAAAAAGATAATAAAAAGACTAAAACAAGACTCGATTATGTATAGATTCGTAACAAAAATGTACAAATCAGGTACCGCTGCACTTATTGGGTCGGGCCGAAGAACAGGCTGCACCAAGGACTGGGCTCCTTCACTCGAAGGATCAGGATAAAGCTTGGAGTAGGTTGTGGGCTAATTGCGGATAGCAGTGATTGTTGTCCGGGCCATTAACTAAGGTCGGAAACTAACCAAACGCTTATATTTCATGAAAAACAGCGGGTACCGAACTTCGAGCGACCACAACAGTGGTATCAGAGCGCTCATCTTCCTTCGCTCCGGTGGATTGGGGTCCCTACTTGGGGTCCCGCTCTGGTAAATTGGCTTGATCCTCTCCATTCTTACTTTCGTAGCGTAAATACCGCTTGTAGCGGGCTTAACTATTTGGGATCTAGTTGGTAGATTTAGGTTTGTTCTAAGTTAGTCGAACGTGTTTTCTTTGTGCACTCGCTGATATATTATGTTGATTACGTGTCATTTATCGTATTTCTTTAATTCATTTTTCATTTAATTAACCGTTCGTAATCTCTCGATAATTCACGTACGTGAAACTTTCCTGCCCGGCCGCTTAGCACCATAGGGGATCTAGAGGGGCTTGGATTGTCAATTTTGTACTAAGGTCGGTAACCAACTTAACTCGATAAGTTAGTTATCGAATCGACAAGCACTAGCCGTGATTTACTTATAAACCCAGCGTATGCTCGTCATTGTGATTCGTTCGTAATTTGCTTTGTGCATGTCTTCTTTTGATATATCTGATTGCCTCGTTATTGTTCTTTGTGCATTTTTCTTGAAACTACGTGTTCATTTGTGTCATTTTTTCAAAACTTTCGGGTTTTAAAAATGACATCTCTTTCATCTTTTAACTATGCACCGTTTGACGGAAAAGGTGATTTTCAAATTTGGCTGCAGAAAATGAAAGTTATTTTGGTTCAACAAAAAGTTTTCAAAGCGCTTGATTCTTCATTTACTACTGGAACTACTTCTGAGAAAAAAGCTGAATTGATGAATATGCGTATTCGTCTATCGTTTTGAATTTATCTGAGTCTGTGTTACATAAATGTGGCAAATTTGATTCTGCAAAAGAACTTTGGGACAGTTTGGAAAAGTTTTATACCGAAACATCTTTACCGAGTAAACAGTTTTTACTTGAATTTTTTTTTTTAGATTTAAGCTTGACTTGTCCAAAGATATTGATGGTAATCTTGACATTTTTACAAAACTTGTTTTGGACATCAAGCAAACTGGTGACAAACATATTGATGATTATTCCCCTATTGTGCTTTTGAATACTATTTCTGATTCTTATAATGAGATCAGGTAAGTCTTGACACGGTAATAAATGATTTTAAAAGTAAATCATTGGATTTAAAGTCCAATAAGGGAAGTAATAGTCATGGCGAGGTTAATTTAGTTAGAGGTAGGTCGATAAACCATTTTCAAAACCCTCAGACCTCCACTAATCAAAATAACCTTAACTTTTATAAAAAGAAAATCAAAGGAAAGAGTAGGTCTAAATCTCGTCCAAGTGGCCATAGGTGTTATAATTGTGGTGATCCTAATCACTATATTAAGGAATGTCCCCACCCCAAGAAATATAAACAACAATCTGATCATGCGAACATGGTATCTTGTAATGATAATATGTGTGATATTTATATGGTTATTAAGTGTGATGAAATACATGATAATTTGAACTTTGTGCGTTTTAATCTATTTGATAATGAGTGGCTTTTTGATTCTGCATGCACATTTACGTTTCATATGTCTCCTCATAAATACCTATTTTTGAATTACAAAGAAGTTAAGCATGGGCATGTTTCTATGGAAAATGAGAAAATATGCGATGTTGTTGGTTTGGGTGATGTTTGCTTGCATTTTGAATCCAGTTATGTTTTAACGCCTAAGAATGTACGACATGTGCCTGATTTATGTCATAAACTTATTTCTTGTGCTGCACTTGAGGATGATGGGTTAGAAGGTAGGTGTGGTAAGGGTTTTATGAAGATTATGAAGGGTTCTCTCGTTGTTTTCAAAGCTGAAAAGTGGTGAAACTTGTATGTTTGCATTGTTGACTGTAAATCTATGCCAAATTCTGCAAAATCAGTGCATGTTGATCATACTGATTTGTGGCATAAACATGACACATGAGTAGTAAAGGGTTAAAATTTTCATAAACAAGGTTGTTTCGGTAAGAATAAAGTTTATTATATGCCCTTCTGTGGTACTTGTGTGTACGACAAACAACAACGTGTTCAGTCCCCTGTTTCCCCTTCCCCGAAAATTTCTGCCTGTCGTGATATTCTTGAGTAATTGCATGCTGATGTGTGGGGTCCGGGTAAAAATCTCACACAAGGTGGTAATAGATACTTTATGTCTGTGATCGATAGTTTTTCAAGAAAAGTCTTTGTATTTCTTTTGAAAAATAAGTCTGACGTTTTTGAAAAGTTTAAAACTTGGAAAACCTTGAAAATCAAACTGGTAAACTGATCAAATTTCTTAGGACATATAACGGACTTGAATTTTGTAATAACTCTTTTGATAAACTTTTTGCCGATTCCGGCATTCAAAGGCATTGAAAAGTTCCGTGTACCCCGCAGCAAAATGGGGCTGCAAAACAAATAAACTGTACACTACTCGAAAGAGTTAGATGTATGTTGTTCACTTCTGGTATTTCAAAAAGGTTTTGGGACAAGGCCTTATTAATGAATGCATATTTGGTTAATAAGTTCCCCCCACGTGCCTTTAAATGGGAGATTTCCTAAGGTATTTTGGTGTGGAAAAGAGACTGATTATTCGAACTTGCGTATTTTTGGTTGTGTTGCATTTGTTCATCAAAAACTTGATAAGATTGAACCTCGTTCTGTGAAATGTGTTTTCTTGGGTTATCCAAAGAGTGTTAAGGGTTATAGATTGTGGCTTAGGAGTAACCGAGTTTTAAAGTGATTATCAGTCGTTGTGTGATTTTCAATGAGTTTGAATTTCCATGTTTACATGCTTCTGCTGTGCCTATTGTTAATGAACCTGACCCGAATCCAAGTGAGGTGGAGCCTATGCATGTTAATAAGTTTGATGATCCTCATAATATGCCTGTTGAAACCAAAAATGTGCCTGTTGATGTTTCTGATGATGTTTCAAGAAATTTACCTGTCGAAATGTTCAAACCTCTGATGTGAATATTGATAATGTTGATAATATGCATGATACGCATGTGTTAGATGATTATCAACTTGCTATAGATAGGGAGAAAAGAACTCGTTTCAAATCTGTGCTCTTACGTGATTATTATCTAACGTCGTATGCTTTTAGTGTGTTTGAATCTATTGATAGTAGTGAACCGAAAATGTATCATGAAGCCTTGAAATCTGTGGATTTCGTGCATGGTTAAATGCTATGAATGACGAAATGAACTATTTGCATATTAGCTAAATGTGGACCCTTGTGCCTAAACTTGATGATTGCCATGTCGTTGATTGTAAGTGGTTGTACAAGGTCAAGCATGAGAATGAAGAGGTGAGATTTAAGGCTAGAATTGTTTCTAAGGAGTTTACTCAATAAGAGGGGGTAGATTATACTGAAATCTTTGCTCCGGTTGTTAAATTCATCACTGTGCGTATTATGCTTGCATTAGTTTCTCATTTTGATTGGGAGTTGAAACAAATGGATGTTAAAAATGTTTTTTTGCATGGTGAATTAGATGAGAAATTTTTTATGAGGCAACCGGAAGGTTTTATTGATAAAACCAGCCCTGACTTTGTTTGCTTGCTAAAAAAGTTGTTGTATGATTTGAAGTAATCTCCTAGTCAGTGGAACAAAAGGTTTGATGATTGTATGCTTTCTTTAAAGTTTAAATGTAGCTCGTATGATCATTGACTTTAATTTAAAGAATCTGCAAATGTTTCTATTTTCTTGCTCATTTATGTTGATGACATGTTGCTTGTTAGTTCATGCATAAAGTCTGTTGAGCATGTTCAGAATTGTCTATGTGATATGTTTGATATGAAAATACTTGGAGATGCAAAACGTATTTTAGGCATGAACATTGTTAAAGATAGAAAAAATTGTTCAATATTCTTAAATCAAATTTCTTATGTTGAAAAGATTTTGAGTAAGTTTGGTTGTATGCACATTCTTTCATGAATGCAGTAAATTTTGTGCATTAATGAGTGATGATGCTGGTAAATTTTCTTGGTTTGTAGTATTACTAAAAGAACGTAAAATTTGTTTTATCAGATGATTTCTAATACGGCATCAAATATCCACGTCGCCAACATGCTGGTACTTATAAGGATTTATTAGGTAAGCTCAGTAAGCGACCTCATTTCTTAAAAGGAGTAATCCTTCTGGGAGTTGGGTGAGCTGTTTTGAAGGGTAGTGACTTGTTGTATAGGAGTGGCGAGCTCTTATGTGAGGTAGTGAGCTCTTTTGACATAAGTATTATTGTACCAGCTCGGCGCTGAGTGGTAGCTTGGCGTTGAGATTGGGCTCCTGATCTTGAGCCTCTGATGGGCTAACACATGTTATTCTATGAAGTTCTGGCGGATTGAATCCTATGAACAAGCTTATTGGCCCACGTCTAATATAGTAATTCAACGAGAGTTTGAATCCTATGAGTAGGTTGTGTTATTTATGGTAGGAGAGGGAAACCCTAGATTGAGAATACTTCTCTTGTGTATATAAAACGAACCTAGGCCTCATTCTTTCTCTCTCTAAGTTGATTATTTACACCTTACAGTTTTTAGATTTCTCGCACTTAAAGGCTCTCGCCTATTTCTTAAACCCTATCTGACTTAGGCATCGGAGGGCCTACGCCGGAGCCATCCTCCGCCTTGGCTGGGTTTTGTTTTGCAGGATCTACAGGTCGCCAGGAGTCCCTTGGAGATTAATCAGATCGCTACATAGTTATTCGAAGCCATTCAGATCACTGATCACAGATATAAGGTTAGTACCCCCTATTCTTGAGGCACCAGTCTTTTTGGTCGCATCAGTTTCTTTATTAAAATAATGTATATTCAATTATATTTTCATTGACATAAAAATTAAAATAAAAGTGATTTAATTATACCTGATCAACACTTAAAAATCGCAACCGCAATCAACAATTACTTGCTTTAAAAAACTATGAAACCGACAATTCATGAATTGTTTCAGAACCCACGGGTCCTTTAATTTTGTGTTTTTCTTATTTTTTATATATATATTATATAGTTTAAAATATATGTTGAGGATTTTATTCTTGGGAATAATTCCTTATTTAGTTTTTTGCCTTTCTTTGGCTCAAAATAAATTAGGGAACTAGATTTAGGACTTTATTTGTTTCCTAGTTTATGATTAGGACTTTAATTAGTTTCCTAAATTTTTTTTAGGATTTATTTTCCTTGTTTATCAAGACTAGGACTTTAAGACTTGTCTATTTAAGACAACACAAGGATACAAGACAAATCAATCTTTGCCACAACCAAGAGACGCGCGGAAAAGCAAGGAACGAGCGACGCAAAGCATCAAGGAAGAACACAAGCAAGATAGCTACTTGGAGCCACTATTCGAGATCAAGAAGTTATTCAAAGTTGCGTAACCAACGGAGAAGATCTTTTCATCAAGGCGACAAGTACTTAGTATCATGTGTTTGATACTCTAGTTCTCATACATTACTTCTTATCTTTTTGTATTGATCTTGAACAAAGAAAAGTAATATAGTTTTCGGGTTTGTACACCCAAGTTCACAAGTAATTTTACTTGTGAACTGAATTTAGTTTGCGGTGTTCTTAAATTTTATTTCCGCTGCATATTTTTATTTTAACTCTGGTCGATATTGATAGTCAGTGTTGATTAACATTGATAACAACATCATAAAACTGAGACTTATTTTCAAAATCATAGACCTTCAAATTTTACAATTGGTATTTAGAGTGGGTTACTTAACCTTTTAAGTACTGATCCTTATTTGTCTAGGTACTATGGATACAGAGGATGATGAATCTCTTGACGAGTACGAGAAGTTGTGCATTGAGCATAAGCAATTATTTGTTAGTTGGGCAAAACAAGTACTCAAAGTCAAGGATGTTAAGATCGAGGTGGATAAACTGACTCGGGAAAAGGATGACCAACTGAATATAATTATCCGATTGGAGTCATCCCTCACCAAAGAGGATGATGAGCTAGAACGAGTAAAAACCGAGTTGAAGAAGGTTCAAGAAACCCTCAAAAACCTCAACAAGGGCAAGGCCACGGTGGATGAGATTCTGGAATCGAGTATCTCGAATTGTTCAAAACACAGGATTGGATACAAACCTGTTCAAAATTCAGATTCAAGTTAAAAGGTGAAGTCGAACAAACACTACAAGAGGAGAAGAAGACAATACGTGTGTCATCACTGTGGTGAATCATGTCACATACGACCATACTGCTGGAAACTTGTTGGAAGGCAAACTCATTTTAAAAGGTCAAAGCTGACTGCTGAATCCAATGTTGGTTTCCTGAAAACCAACATCAAAACCAACACCAGGTTCAAAAAGGTTTGGGTCAAGAAAAATGATATCAAGTGCAACATGATCTGTACCTCCCTGAAATCCCACGTCTCTGGAGCCTGGTACTTTGACAGTGGATGCTCTAAGCACATTACCGGATCGGAAGATCTCCTCTCAAATATTGTCAAGTTTCAAGGAGGAAAGATTAAGTATGGAGGAGGTGAGGAACTCTTCATGTCCCTGATATTGCAAAACTCGAGAACGTGTTACTTGTTGAAGGCTTAACTGCGAATTTGATAAGCATCAGCCAACTGTGCGATGGTGGTTTTAATGTCAAGTTCACTCATGAAAAGTGTGAAGTTTATGACGAGGGCAATACATGTATTCTTACTGGTCAGAGGACATCAGACAACTGCTACCAAATCGAAGATGCAGGTGTTGAAATTGAAGAAATTGGTGATGTTGGTTTCGATGACGGGTCTGGGAACTCAACATCAAACCCAACATCGACTCAAGCTAATCAGAAATTAGACTCAGATTCAGTTAAGACGTTTGCTCCAGTCACTCGTATTGAATCGATGGTAAGTGAGTTTATTACGAAAATGTCTGATACATTCGAGATGAGCATGAAAGCTGGAAGTGCTTGTACACAGTTATTGTGGATGAACCAAATGATATAGGACTACGGTCTACATAGAAGAACATTAACTGTGCTCTGTGATAATTCTAGTGCCATTGATATCTCGAAAAATCTGGTCCAGCATTCTCGAATCAAACACATTGACATAAGGTACCACTTTATTCGAGACTTGGTTGAGAGGAAGATAGTTAGCCTTGAGCATATAGGAACAGACAATCAGCTTGCTGACATCTTCACAAAGGCATTAGATTTCAAGACCTTCTCTCGTTTGAGTAGAGATCTCGGTATGTGCATTGTCTGAACCAGTGTTAGTTTGTGATGTTGTGATACACTATATCAACATCAGTCACAACATCTGTATACTTTTGCATGCATTTTTATTTCTCTTTTCATACATAATCCAAATGCATTGAGTCTGGTTGAAAGTGCGATAAGGTCTTGTGTTGCAATAAAAGTGATGACAAAAAGCCTAACCTCTTCAATTAGGTGATTGTGGAGCTTACCCGCAGAAACTGGTTTTCTCCCAAGTCCAAAAACAAGAGGTGTTAACAGCAATTGCTGAAGATAAGCTATTTCTCTTCAAATCTTTAAAAAAGATGAAGAAAATCTTGATACAATTTGATCCAATCTTTAAATTTCACCTTCTTGAGCGATTTTGACGTAGTCATTAATTTGGGTTAAGGGGTAAGTTTCCATTCACTTCGCCTGAGGCAATATTGGTTATAATGTTGTCAGTAATAAAAAGCAACACTGATCGAGTCACTAAAACCGTAATAAGAACTATTTTAACATTTTTAGGTCATGAATCTTAGGCATCCAATAGGACATTCATACTTTGGGAAGATGCCTTCTTGTTGTGCGTATTGTTGCTTGTGTTCCTGTCTTTCTTGAAATCTCTTAATTCTTGTTTTGAATCTTGCTAACCAAGTGTTTCGGTGAAGTTGTAATCGGACGGTTGGACAGGTAATAAGGGATTAATTTGGAGAGTGAAAAATTGCTTTGTAAAGGATTTGTTCAACTATGGTGATGGTTTTTAAAAATCTAACTCTATCTCGGTTTTAATTTGTAGTTGGGATTTGTGATTTTTATTCTCCAATTAAGAGATAGTGGGCTATTTAAGCATAGATATCATGTGTCTTATTTTGAGAAAGAAAATTTTGGGTTTTAAAATTGGTAGTGGGGGGTTATTTATTCAGTTTATTCTTTATTTACCCGTTTCCTTCCCTACTTCAGTCATCTTTACCCAAATTGACAAGTTAAGATTTTTTTTACTTTTCCTTTCTCTCAATTTTACTGCCTACGGCACTCGATTTTGTGTTTGTGGTTGTTTCCAATTTTCTTGCAGAATGTCGAATTCACCATCACCCAAAAAAATTCCAAAAACAGGTTGTGCGTCTAGATAATAAGAAAATTCCACCCAAAGAGAGAAAAGAAGAAGTCCAAAGTTGTCGTTTCAGCCCATGTTGGTTCTGGTGTTGTGTCACCGAAACCAACATCTCCTACAGACAATCATGCCTCTTCTCCAAGTTTTGATTCTGACAATGTTTCATCTGCTAGTGCACCGATGTCGACATTTGCCTCCGACCACTCTGCTAGCTCTGATGAGGCTCCGTCTCAAGCCGTCGAGATTGAAGACATGGAACCAATCTCCACGAGGTTCTTGACGAGTGAAGCTGAAGAGATATTCTTGGGATTTCAAAATCGAGGCATGATTGTTGAGCGCCAAATTCTAGTTGATATTTTCGTTCTTTTTGCGTGGTCAGCACATGGCGGGAGCCCGGGTTATTGATCTCCCTTAGCAGACGCCCTTTTCAAGACGATGTTGCTGGTGGTGTTGGTTCTGCTCTTCCCAACACTGGTACCAACATGGTAAACATTTCTGCTCAGGTTGTTCGTACGCATGTTACTTGGATTGATAATCAGGTTGCATAGCACCAGGCGCTTTCGGACTCGTTTGTTGAGGTCCTTTTGCTTTCAGAACAAAAAGGGGGAGAAGAATGTAGAAGACGCTGCTGTGAATTTGTTTTTGTTTGTTTTAAACAATGGTTGCTTCATTTAGGGGGAGTTTCTAATTTAGGGGGAGTTTTTAGTCTTTTGATCATTTTCATGCGTCTTGGGTATTTTGTCCAAAAAGGCAAAAGGGGGAGATTGTTGAGAATTTTATTCTTGGGAATAATTCCTTATTTAGTTGTTTGCCTTTGTTGGGCTCAAAATAAATTAGGGAACTAGATTTAGGACTTTATTTGTTTCATAGTTTATGATTAGGACTTTAATTAGTTTTCTAAATTTTGTTTAGGATTTATTTTCCTTATTTATCAAGACTAGGATTTTATAACTTGTTTATTTAAGACAACACAAGGATACAAGACAAATCAATCTTTGCCACAACCAAGACGCGCGGAAAAGCAAGGAACGAGGGACGCAAAGTATCAAGAAATAACACAAGCAAGATAGCTACTTGGAGCCATTGTTCGAGATCAAGAAGTTTTTCGAAATTGCGTAACCAACGGAGAAGATCTTTTTTCATCAAGGCGACAAGTATTTAGTATCATGTGTTTGATACTCTAGTTTTCATACATTACTTCTTATCTTTTTGTATTGATCTTGAACAAAGAAAAGTAATATAGTTTTCGGGTTTGTACACCAAAGTTCACAAGTACTTTTACTAGTGAACTGAATTTAATTTGCTGTGTTCTTAAATTTTATTTCCTCTGCATATTTTTATTTTAATTCTGGTCGATGTTAATAGTCAGTGTTAATTAACATTGATAACAATATAAAACTGAGACTTATTTTCAAAATCATAGACTTTCAAATTTTACAATATATTTATAAATAATATAATAATTATATATATAATTAAAAATATTATCTAAAGTTTAATTATTGTAAAATAATAAATAAGTAAAATTAAAAAATGGACGATTTCAATTAAAGTCGGAACCAAAACCGTGGATGAGCCGAAATCGGAATGTATAGACGCGGAAACCGTTTCCAGGCCTATTTCTAATGGCACATTTAATATTTCAGTAGACTACATAATTTTCGATGATTAAAATACTGAAATATTTAAGAGATTTAAATTTTAGAACTATTAATAATTCTATATGCTTAGAATTACAATTCAGCCCCGCCAAGCTCACGCCGCAAAAGTAAGCGACAACCGCATCGACTCTGAATTCCCCGGCGGCGCCGTCGTGTTAGCCACCCGCGGTGGCCGACCACCCACAATTAGCGGGAACACCGTCGGACCTTCCGCCACGCATTTCACCGCCATCGGCTTCTCCTCCCCACACCCCATTAATATCAGCCTATTAACGTTACTCTTATTATCGCCGCCGGTGGCCTCCTCTTCCATTCGCTTCATCAAAATGGCGACGTCCCGGGTATCCGACGCGGTAGATACGGAAAACCCCTCCGCCGTGGCGACGCTCCAGTCAATGCTGACCTCGCTTGGCGGATAGCACTCCGTCGCCGCCCCGCTCGGCGTCTCCGTCTCCATCTCCTCCGGGCTCCGCCGTTCATACCGAATACCTATAACCCCATTAATGGCGGATGCCAATTTCCTGGGATCATCATCCAAAGAATCCCTCACCGGATACAACGTCGTTGGGGCGGAAAAGCTCTCGATCTCGAAAAGGTCCGAGCTCGCGTCGCTCCCCATGTCCTCATCCCGGGCCGTATTGGGGCTCCCTGGATTAAAAGAATCCAATGAATCCCGGATAGGATTAATGATTGGATTTGCTATATTGACAACCCCCTTCTTGATTGCCTGATTAGGACAGGGTTTTAGAATTGGAAAAGAAAACCCGATTGTCCCATCTATGAATGGCCTTCCAGATGCTGACACACGCTGTGATAATTTATTTTCTGTAGATAGACTTGAGGAGCTTTGAGAAATTATAGCTTTATTTTGATTTTCTTCTATAATTTCGTTTGAAATTGAACTCTTTTGGGACAGGATTTGTGGTTTTTTCTCCTTGTACAAATTGTGTTTTATCTCTGATGCTACTTTCTCAACCTGCACAGATTTCTTACCACTGCAGCAAAACTTTCTTGCAAAGAACCATTTTTTAGCAATAGAGTTTCTTTTTTTGTCGGAATTTAACGAAACTTCGATCGAACCTGGAGGATTCGACAGTAGGCCTGTTTTGCTGTTCCAGCTAGCCTTGGACGAAGCTGTGGGCGTGGCACGAAAAGATCTCGATGGCCTGAAATTCCCGCCATATTCATTGATTGTTGACAATCTCGGGATCGAAAACGACGAATCATGGCGGAATAGTTGGTGGTGGTGTTGTGTTTTGGCGGTGTCTTTCGTTTCATTGGTTTCGCTGAAATACTTTTGGGCGTCGAATATGCCTAGTTCTGTGTCGTGCTCTTGGGGATTATTATGTGTGGGATGTTTGGGTTTGAGATGGGAGGAGTAAGATGTCTCTTTGATGTTTGGATTGTTTTGTGTTGAGGATTTGTATTTGAGAGATGTTTCTATTACATTAAACTTGACTATGGTTTCTGAACCCATTTTTACACACACCACGTTTCTTGACTATGGTTTATTTGAGGAAAGGCTGAAATGCTTCTGAAATTCCCGAGCCTCTCTGGCTTTCAAGCAGATAGGCTCAGCTATGCGAAAACAGTTTCAAGAATTAATGTAGTCATATGGTTACCATGTAATAAAAATAAAAGGGCAAACGGCTGAGGGGAAACTAGCACTTGGGCTGGGATTAGATGGGAATTTCTAGAACAAGACTAGAAATAATGTAATGTTGTGTTTGGATGTCCTAGAAAATGATGGGGAGATTATTTGGGAAAAACAGTCGAACAGAATCGAACGTGTGCTGCATGCATAGCAGGATTCTTTATTGTGTGAAGTGTGACAAAAGACTCTTTTTCTTTTTCTTGGTTCCTTTTTATTAGAGATGGCAATAGGGGCGAGCGGGGCGGGGCGGGTACGCTTACGCCCGCCTCCGTTTTCATTTTAAAAGGTTATCCTTATTCCTGTCCCACTCCTCTGGTATATTAATTGTTCCCGCCATCGTCCGCAATACTCAATTATACCTCTCCACCCCCCACCCCCAGCCTGTATACCCAGTTCGTATTCGATTGTACATGCACGGTTTTTCGCACAGCTTGCTCATACTGCAGCATATCATTACTTAAAAACAAAAGGGTAATTATTTTTTGCCCCCAGACTATTTTAATTTTTACAGTTTACCATACGAACTTTTTTTTTCAACAAATCGCCATCTAAACTATGCGCGAATTGCATTTTCCCCCCTACACCACTTTTTTGTGGTTTTGTAATAAAAACCGGATGATGTGGCACAAGCTGATTGCGCCACATCATCCGTTTTTGATCACAAAACCACAAAAAAAGTGGTGTAGGGGGGAAAAAATACAATTCGCGCATAGTTCATATAATGGTTTGTCGAAAATAATCCGTATGGTAAACTGTAAAAATCGAAATAATTTGAGAGCAAAAAAAATTTTTCCCCAAAAAAAATACGAAACTTGATTTTTAGGTCTAGTTAAATATTAAAAAAAAAAAAGAAAATTATAAGAAAGTCAAATAGCATGACAACCATTTAGTTAAAAATGGTTCAAAATATAAAAAAATATATATTTAAGTAACAATATGTGCTGGTTACAAACGAGGACGGGTACCCGGCGAGGGGACATTATTCTCATCTTCGTACCTGCTCCCGTAAAAACTCGCAATTTCATATTCGCCCTCCCCATATCCACTTAAAGTGGGTAATCTACATTTGGGGATAGGCGGTCCTCAATTTAACCAGGTTTATTGTGATTCCTGATTTTTCTTATTCTACCTATCATCGCAAGTTCATATTCGCCCCCATCCCTATACCTGCTTAAAGTAGGTAATCTTGGGCGGTCCCCAATTTAACCGGTTTTATTGTCATCTGTAATTTTTCTTATTCCACCAACAATACCCTCAGTTCAGATTTTTTTTATTTATTTATTTTTGTTAATTCTGTACTCTTATATTTTTATTCTTCTACTTCAACAATTTCAACGTACATAAGTCATAGTATACATTTAACGTTAGAATACGCTAGGGTTGTCAGAATTGAACCGTATATATATATAATAATGGGCTACGCTTCATTTTAGGTGTTTGGAAAGGTGCATGCCAATTGATCTGGTCCGACAAACCGGACATAAATTAGTTTTAAATAGTGTTGTTGACTAGGTTGACCCACAAAAATGGCGGTCCGAAGGAATTCTGGTTCATGTCGGGATGATTTCAATTTTGGCTCAATGATCTTATTATGGATCGAGGCGTCCATTTTGACAACTCTCTTCACAGCAAATTGGTGCTTGAAATAGAGAATCTCATTTGAAGCATCCTTCCCTTAAATTTTGAATATACCATTGTTTTCTCATACTCAAGGCGAAATAAGACTTCGTTTCGAAAAACAGCTTGATTGAGTTGATTTAAACAGATGGTAGTTAAGATGATTGATAAGTGATAACTGATTATAAAATATTGTTTGGTAAATTAACTGATTGGATGTTATTTTACCATTATAAATATAACTAGATGATATAAAAAATAATATACATAAAATTAATAAAAATATAAAAATAATAACTAATAAATATAGAATAATAAATAAAGACTTCCCCAAAAAAATTTAATTAAGAAAAAATAAGCAATGATACCAAAATAATTATATGGATAAAAAATGTCCTAATGTATAAAATAATATTTATGTAACTATAAATTAATATGTGAGTATATGATAAATAATATTTTATAAATTTAGAATAATAAATCAAGACTTAATAAAGAAATTACAATGTTACCAAAATAATTATTTTGATAAATAAATATTTCAATATGTCTAATAATATGTTTATATAGAACTATAAAATAATATGTTATAAAAAAATAATTTTATAAAGAGAAATGATAAAAGAGAAATTTTCTTCTATCATCTATCAGATCAATAGAAAAAATTACGAACTGTAATTTTTCTGAAAAAGAGATTTTTATACCTAATCAACTATCAAGAGATGATTGAAAATATTTATCAAATAATATTATAAAAATATTAATTTGATAATTAATAAGCTATCAGCTGGACTTAGTCGCTCAAACAACGACGCATAATATTTTCTATTCACGACAATAGTGTAAAACAAACACTATAAGAATATCATCCAAAATCCAGGCTAGATATAGATAGCATTAACATAATAATTCTTTAATTGGAAAAGTACATTTAAAGAAAATAAGAAACTATATCAGAAAGATGAGTTAACAATTAATTATATTTATAGCCATAGGAGCTAGGTTCAGTAATTATATGTGATTGATACCTTTATGCTTGATTTGATAGTTGTGGTTGTGAATCAAATAACTATAGCAAATTACTGTGGCCATTGATTAACCCACTTGCAAGAAATTGCTTTACAGAATCTAGTTTGATATAATTTTTACCTTGTATGTTTATGTTTGTGTGGCAAATACTAAAATTGAATAAATCCTTGATCTTTCACTTTAACTTTGTACCTTAAAGTGTAGTTATAATCCACCACTTTTGTTAATAACATTAACGCAATAGTGAGGTGTGGCATGGAGAACATTGCGGGTAGATTGTGGTCATCTTTTATGTTTGAGAGGTCGAATTGTAGTTTGTTGGGATTTATTTTGGGAAAATATTAATTTTTTTATGAGGTATAAATAACAATTTTTAATCTATTTTAGTTAATATAATCTATAGGGTTGATCGTATTTCAATCCGAACAATCTCACATAATCCACCCATGTTGTTAATTGTCCTAACTCTAAATGCTAATTTGTCGAAAGAAGAGCATTTTGGGGAATAGGTGGACCAATTAGAATGCTCCAAAAATGACGTGTCAAGTTGTGGTTCAAAGGGGTCTATTTTTGGACGAAGCCAAAATTTTGACCAGGTATAAATAACAACTTTTTTTTTTTGTTAATTCTCTCCTCCCCCGTTTTTGCATAACCTAATTACACGCTGCCTGCCCGTTAATTCTCATACCCAAACTTTTCTACTTTTTTCATTTCTTTGTTTTCTCTTCACGACATATTCAATCATGCTAATCCCAAGTTTTGTAAAAGTTATGTTAGGGAATTATAAAAAGCAGTTGGTAAGTATAATTTATTGTTTGTTCATTCTTTTTTTCCCGATCTCCGGCCTAATTGTTCAAGTTTTTTTTTTTTTTTTCAATTCAAATAACCTGGAGATTATGATCTGACGAACAATCATCCAAAAATTTATATCTCATGAAATTGGAACAGATCTGGAAACACCCTTTTTTCGAGATCTCCGGCCGAAATGTTCTTTTTTTTTTTTTTCCAGTTTAAATAAATCTGAAAATTATGATCTGGCAAATAATCATCCAAAAATCTCGATCTCATGAGATTGGGACAGATCTGTAATACCCTTTTTTCGAGATCTTCGTCCTAATTGTTCATTTTTTTACATTCTAATAGATCTGTAGATCAGGATTTATGATCTGACGAATATTCATCCAAAAATCTCTATCTGATGAAATTGGAACAGATCTGGAAACACCACTTTTTGGTACAAAGTTGAAACCATAAATGCAGTTCGACAGATCTACAAAAATTCGAATAGAGTTCTGTTTTTTCATTTCTTTTTACAGATCTTTTTCTAGCGTTAGAATTTAAAAAAAAATCCTTTATTTTTTGATTATTCAGATCTGGAAGAATAAATTTGTTGAACAAACAGGTCTGAATAATCATCAATAAAATCAGTTATTTTTTTCATTTCTAAATTCTTCGATTTTATGTTTTTTCATTTGTTCCTCGGTTTCATATTTGTTTATGAACGCATCTGATTTATTGCCCTATTCCGAGATCTTTGTTATTATTTTCTTTTGATAAGACCTTTATCTTTATATAATACTCTTCCATACTAATGTTCTTTTGTTATTAATAGGTGAAAATTTGTTAATATTCAACAATGATAATATTTTTTTTAATTAATAACAGTATATGATTTAGTCTTAATGTACAGATTTGGTCTTGTGTTTAATGAATGAATCAATGAATCATAATTATTATTAATTGAAAAATTATATATTGGTTGATTAATTATTAATGATTTCATCAACCAGCCCCATAATTTAATCAATCAATTTAGTTTTAATCGTAATTACTATAACAAAATTGATTAGTTGGATTATTTTTATAGACATTAATGAATCATAATTCTTATTACAATAATCTCGCCTAATTTAGAGTTAGGAATATCATTTATATGTTATTTTACTGATTATATATAATTTAAGTTTTGAATAATTCAAAATACTTATAGGACAACTTTCATATAAGGATAATTTGACTTTACCGAAAATCATGGAATTGAGGTAAGGAATGAGCGTAAATATTAATTTCAAGATATCTTGATTCACTTTCTTAACATAATTATGGATATAGAATCAAGGATTTGATTTATAAATATATTAGTAGCAAATCTCATTAATCATATTTAATTTAAAGTAAGCTGCGATTAATTGAAGAGTTATATATTGGTTGACTAATTATTAATGATTTCATCAACTAGCCCCATAATTTAATCAATCAATTTTAGTTTTAATCGTAATTACTATAACAAAATTGATTAGTTGGATTATTTTTATACAAGCATTCATAAATTCTTAATTTATTTTCTTATTATACGTTTATTTCCAAATTATCTTACAATTAACTACATCGAAAATAATATGTAATATAGATGATAATTTATATACGTATTACAATCTTTTTCTTATTACACATTAACAAATTATTTAAAACTAGTTTTTATTTTCATATATATAGAATCAACATCACTATATAAAAGTTTGAGATTTAAACAATTTCAGTCACTTTTGTGATTAATAGTTTTCATCATTTTTTTTTAAAATTGTAATAGAATTAATAAGATAGAGTTAATAAATACAAATTTCAAGGACACATACGCGTTGCAAATTCATACTGTTTTAAAATTCTTCTAACATGACAAGAACAATGATTAGGTAGATTTTCAAAACATATTTTACACACATTCGGCATGCCCACAATTGCAATTCTCCAATATTATGCATTGTTTGGGTGAATTAATACCTTATCTAATACGTTCTTTTTTTTTTAAATTGTAGTGTTTTGTGATTATTCATCTTTTTTCCCCAATTGTGTCTTAATAGCAGCAAATTTCAAGGACATAAACACGTTACAGGTCCGTACTGTTTTTAAAAACTTTCTTATATGAAACGTTTCAAAATTTCTTACACCGTAATGTTTTTAAAAACTTTCTTATATCATGTTTCAAAAAATTTTTACAGTTTATAATATTCATCCAAAATACTACCTAATATTCTATACTATTTTTTGGCATCTTTGGAATTGTATGTTGTGTGTTGTATAAGTAGTTTGGTGAAAGGTTGCTCTGCAGGTTCATTTTACAGATAGAGAAAGCAGCGAAATGAATACACCTCTACTACTACGGTAAATATACATAATGTGTTTGCTGAGTAGGCAAAATGAAAAAAGAAAATTAATCTGTTTGGAATTTAGGATGGCATCTGCTTACGGAGATTATATACGATTTTTTATTAGTTTTTGTTTTGTTTTTGTTTTTTAAATTATTCGTCCTATTTTATGTTTTTATTGAGGCTTGAGATTGACTTTTGAGAAACGGTTGGTGGTTGTAGTGTAACATCAATTTGAAATTAATGTGTGAAAGTTTTATTTAGTGTAATTGTAGGTTGTGTTTATATTTCTGGTGTGTGATTTTAGGTCTGATTGATTTTCAATCGAATGTTTTTCTTTATTGATTCTTGCATTGTTCAGTTTGTTATTTTTTGTTTAGTTGTTCCTTTTTTTTCATTTTTTTGAATCTAAGTATCATATGTACCTTTATAATTAAAAAAATAAAGTATCATATGTACCTTTTTAATTATATATTTTGATCTAGGGATTTATGAAGTTGATCGATTTCGTTGCAAATCCTTATTTTTCATCCTCTCTGCCCTACTTATGTTCTTCAATGTTCAATTGGAGTTCTTTGTGATCAGTTGATTAAAATCGAATTTCTAAATATTTTGGTCTCTTTCTGTCATTCAAAATTAATTTTCGCTTTATAGATATTTTGGTCTTTTTCTGTTATTTATGAACAGATACATTACAAATATTTTCTATAATTAAGTTGAATAAATTAAAAAATGTATGCCCAAATATATGGAGTGCTAAATACATGTAATTGATCTTAACTAAATATCTCAATTGATCACATTACCACGATTTAAAAAAAGATTAATTATAAATTAGTAAGACTTAAATTATCAATATACATATATACGTGTGTGTATATATGTAGATATGAAACTAATTTCAACTAAATATATCCATTAAACACGTTACCATGATTAAGTTATTCAAAGATATATTAAACAACTAATTACATATCAAATCATGCAACCCTCATAATTACTACACACTTGGTAATTTAAGTATAAATGAAAAATTATATTTAACATAATTTAAGTTGTTGAAGGACTTATATTAATGCAAGACTTAGAATTCCAGTACATGCATTTTCTGCCGAAATACCTTGTAGATATAATTTTCCCATAATCAGCTAACCCCCAACTATATGTTCCTTGTGGTAGGTTACTTTATACTCCTCTTCTTCTATAAAGTGGAACCTGAAGTAAAAATTTTCTTCTTTTGTTACAATTTAAGACCCCAAAAAGGATCATTCTACCTCTTTTCTCGAAATAAAGCCCAATTCCTAAAACACCCTTCTTCGAAAGTACCAGACTAGAAAGCTAAGTTCTTCTTCACCAAGTCTTTCAAACTCTGGCCTTCCCCATTGAGCGATGCCATAACCTTAATATCTTAGAGAAAATCTCAGACTCTTACCACAACTGAGCTAGGTATGAAGCAAAGATAACCACATTGATTAGACGGACTTTCGATATGGTAAAAGTCACAAAATCTGAATGCGCACTTGCTCACATAGGTTTCAGAAGCCAACCTCTGTCTCCCATGACTGACTTTGGTATGTCTTCACATACACATATTTATATCTATGTGTCTGACACTTATTACTTAAAGCATAACACTTACAAACCAGATGTCTACATTTGTTTGGTAGATAACTTCATTTTTAGATGTGCTTCTGACTCGGAGGACAATACCACCTCCTCTATACAATGGATCAAGTCACTCCACCCGATGTGGTCAAAGATTTTGTTGAGGCTTCTCTAAGAAAACATCGACCGAGTCATTATTGAACCGGGTATTGACTGATAGCCTGGTTGATAACACTTGCCATGAAAATCAGCCTCTAATAGCTACCACACCATCAATCCATACTCAGTTCGATAGTGGAATCCCAGCCTCCTCTAGTCCAGTGGGCTTGCTCTAAGCTTGGTCCAATGTTCTCATTTCTTCCTTAACTCTGATCCAGATCTTAATTATTATCATCTTCAAGCCCAAATAAGCTCCAAAATCCTACAAAAACATACCAAATATGTAATAACGTCTAAATAATGTGAAATGAAGCGAAATGATGTTATATAAGAAAAACCATTAGTTGAGACCTAACTAAATAAGTATCAAAATATGCTTAAAACCATGGTTATCAAACTCCCCAAACTTAAGGGTTTATTCATCCTTAGAGAAACGAAATAAAGAAAAATATAAAAATAAGCACGAGTATGGACCTGGAAAATGATAATGACGTATTTTGCTTCAAAAGTTTCATTTTTCATGACATAAACATAACATCAAAAACTTTGTCAGAACACCTTTAATTCCTTTAACTCTTGTTATCATAAATTAATGATTCTTACCAAGTAAGTGTTTCGCTCATCACACTAATGTTTGATTAGGACGTGTATACGCTCGATATCAAGTCAATACATGCACTCTAACACAATCTTGAAATTTGTTTATCTCTCCACTACTTGGTGTGTACGAAATGACAAGAATCAAATAGAACTTTTATTAAGGTTACAATGTAGGCTCTTTGGTTAGGTATGGAATATTTGGATAAAAGTGACTATAATGTGAACTAACGCACACAAGTACCACAACTACCCTCAATTAAAGCTTTTGAAACTTCTATGCTACACATTAACCCAAGAACTTAAAGATTTTGAAAAAACATAGCCTTTATGAACTATGTTGTCAACCAAACCCAACTAACTTATTGAGTTTATTTGAAGCTTTTTAAATTACTTTTTTTATTTAGTAATGAATCGAGCTTTTTTCACTTACTTTTTATTATAAAAAATTTGTCCGCAAGAGAATGGAGCAATTGTAAGTGGTAAGTTTGACTCTAGTTGAATCTCTCGAGGAAGACTAATCGGAAGCAATTCTCGTGTTTGATTCATGAATGAGAAAACAAAGAAAAATCTATGCTAGACACGCGATCAAATTTTAGTTTGTTAAGTTGTAATATCCAAGATGGTGATTTAAATGACGAGAGAAAAAATTGAAAACTTTAAAAAATTAATGTAACGAGGGTCTAAGGTTCTAAAATCGTCTCCATGATTAATTGACATTTCATCGAACACTTAATCTACGAGTTGGGATTGCCAATCCCAACTTGTAAATTAGACAGCCAACAATGCCAATTGATGGATCTAAACTCATCTAGGCACTAGACCCATGAAGTCTAAACATCAATCATCAAGAAACACAACAATACAAACTCAAGACAATCATGAACATGATTAAATAAAAAGTTTGGAAGAAAGCAACAATGGAGAATGAACTTTTAAGAGCAACAATAATTATCATACAAGTTTCTGAGAATTAAACATTTAAAATCATGAGAAATTGCTATAAAACTAACTACCAAGAAAAGAACATCACAAACCCAATAAGAAAACACATAAACAAAGCAACAAGAAATTATAATAATAAAACAAAGGAAATTGAAATCTTACTAATTAAAGTTAGAGAGTTTCATCTTTCAAATGAGTAGATACACGAATTTAGACTAAGTTACGTCCCAAATCCAAGAAATACTTAACAATCCATATTTTACTAAAAACTAAAAAAATCTAGAAATTGGCAGAAGAAATTAAAGAGAAATGAAGAACAATCTTGGGTTGTCAAACCCTAAGGGGCTCAAGAACTCCCATACTAAGAAAAAAAGGTTATATTTATAAGGGTAAAAGTGTGGGAAAAATAGTCATTTTGCCCAAAATGGCTAAAACTAGCCTGACCACCGATGATGGAAAATAGCCCCGTCGATGGCACGTCGACGGAGCATCGATGGCACGTCGATTGAGTATCGAAGGCCCATTGATTGGGCGTCGATGGCAAGTCGATCGGTGGTTGTGCTTCGCGGGTCCGAGTCGTGTTTTAGTCAAATCAAGTCGGTTGTGATCCTCAGAAACGTACTTAGGCTTGATCAACTATCCTAAAATAAAGAAAAGCAAAATAACATGAAAATCTATAAAAAGTAAAGGAGAAATACAAAAAATACTAAAAAGACGACAAACGCTCCGAAAATGGAAAAATAAGGAAAAATGGGATAATATACAACTAAAATCCGACTAAAGCACACAAGACAAGACACAAGAACATACGAAAATTACACTACGAATCTGTACAAATCAACTCCCCCACACTTAACTTTTTGCTTGTCCTCAAGCAAAATCGAGCCTAGACATAGACAAGGATAATCTAACCACCCAATGAACTAAAAACTAATGTATTCAAATGATGATTCGAGGAGTTATGCATTAAATCAATTAGAAATTCAACTAAAAGGCTGACACGATACGTTGAGATAAGAGGTTTAGAATCCCTTCCGAACGCCTAAAAGTAATGTGTTGCCCTTCATGCACGTCCCCCATCCATGCCTTGGCCAAAATCTATTCACGCTCAAACCACTAAGTCAGCACCCTACTAGCTCAATCATCTATGCACTCTTTAACAGTAAAATGTAAAAAATAAAAATAAAAATGCGTACAAAAGTTGCACGACTTATTATATACACTTCACTTGTACAAGGGTTTCTCTTCTTATACCATTTTTTTTCTTTTGATTTGAGTACCCATAAAGGTGAGGTACTAGACGAATATGATATTACAACTCAAAATGAGATTTCATTGACTCCAATCTCTTGTTGCTAAATGCAACTTCCAATATTTTCTGATAAGCACATGGAGTTTTTAATGTCTCCAAAATAAAGTGAAAGAATTTACAAAAATTCCTATAGAGGGCATTTAAAAATGGGTCTAGTAAAGAGTATTCGACTCTTGAAATGAATCGCACAAACAAAGCAAGGTCAAAAAATTTAATATGTTTCCTACACTTCATGGGCCACAATTACACTAATGTCAAACGAAAATCTAAATAGCTAACCAAAGCATCTAACCACGTCACTTCGTTCAAGGTTCCAACAATATCAATCCATATGACTCAAATCATATACACAAGCAAGCATACGAAAAAAAATTACTAAACAAGGACAACGCCATAAAGTACGGTAACGGAGAAGAGAGAGAGAGAGAGAGAGATACGTCCATGTTATCGTACTATTGATGATGAGTCGAGCTTGAAGTGACATCCAACGGACGGTGGACTCGAGAGGAACCTACAAAAAGGGGTAAGTGCGGAAAAATAAACACAAAAGACTCGAACATAAAAATAAAAACATCAAAATGTAAAATATAAATATAAATATGTATAAAGGGAAAATAAATTTAAAAATTTATTATTATTATTATTACTAGTTTTTTTTACACCCGTGCGATGCACGGGGCAGAAAATCAAATATACAAATGCAAGTTGTATTAATATTATTTTTATTATTATTCAATATGTGAATATGTAAATAAATAGAGAGATAGAGATCGAGAGAAATAACTAAAAAATCCACACTTGATAAATTAAAGACCGAATCCACACTACGTACATGAACGTTGAGATCATACGTTCGTGAATACTTCTTTATACACCACATTATTGGTCATGTTCGATCTCGAATCGTCATCACCACAAACTAATATCTTCAATCCCTTTCAATGGGTGACACACGACACGGCAACTTATAACTGACCATGACTGAACACGAGATTCTTGAGATAAAGGCCGACATTCGAGAGCGATTGGCCCTGACTCTTATTTATCGTCATCGCATATGAAATCATGAGCGGAAATTGCCTTCTTTGAAACTTGAAAGGTATCCTAACGTCGGAAGGCACATTCACACTGCCTGTGACAATCATACAGTTAAAGAACAAATAATAAATATTTAAATAAATAAAATCATAAATTTTGAATAGTAGAAATTTAACAAACAAATAATAAATACATAAGAAAATGAATAAAAAGATAAAAAAAAAGTTAAATTAAATTAATAAAAATGAATGAACCTTAAACTTATAATCTTAAGTTTATACATTCCCGAATATAAAGTAGAAACTGATTTCCAATATAAAGAAATAAAATAAAATAATAACCTAACTCTATAGGTTATCTACATATATATAGAAAAATAAAGTCAACAATTAAATAATTAAAAATATTTACATTGAGTTAACACTAACATATTTTTTCAATTAAATATCAAAATATATTTATAGATAATAGATAATCAAATCTACAAACAAAATTAAATTAATCTACTTGCAATAGAATTCGAAATTAAATATCGAAATATATACATTAACACATAATTAATTTAATTCTGACCAAGACAATGGCTAGAATATATTTAAAAACATCATAATATAATTTTAAGATTTTTATAAATAAAATAAAATAAAATTAATTTATAAATAAATATTATGGGCTTTAATTAATAATTCAATACATTTTAAATGACTAAATCCAAACCAAGAATAATTTAATTTGAGTCCAAATTTAAATCCACATAAGTCCAATATTCTGATATTATAGTGCAATTAAACTAACATAACATTATAATAAGATATTATTCTAATATCCTTTTTAGTTCAAAATTAATAAAGTGTATAGATAAATACAAATACACATACATCCTTTCTGTATATGCATAAAAAATGAAAATTTTATTATTCAAATACCTTATTTCAATTTCAAATTATATAAAAAAAATCATAAGAAATACCCAAAATTATTATTCTAATATCTTATGTCAATTCAGAATTAATAAATTATATATATACTACACATACACATACATTCTGATATTAAAAATTGAAATATATATAATAACGCATAATTCTTTTATTTTATAATCAACCATTAAAATTTATTTAAAAACATCATAATATAATTTTAAATTTTATTTAAATTTAAAATGTTTACAATTAAATAAGAAGTTTTTTTTAGCTTGAATTAATAATTAAGAATAATCAAATCCAACCCAAAAGAATATTTGTTTTGAATCCAAATAAACTCCTAAAAACCAAATAGTAGGAGTCCAATTAGAATTCAGGTAAGCCCAATATCCAACTCGGATCCGAGCCCATAAACCAACCCACACAATATCGGACGGTCAGGATTTAACACACTTAATCTAACGGCCATGATCGGACTCGTGCAATCAATCCTAGGTATAAAAGGCCCTAACCCTAAAAACTCGGCCATCTAGCCTCATTTCTTCCATCACCAAACCCTAACCCTACCCTCGCTCCTCTGCATAAATGCTCTGCACTCCTCTCCGCATCGGTTTAATATCCCTTAATTATTGACAGTGCATCGTTTTTATAATTTTTGTAGATTTGTATAGGTGTTTTCGGAATTAAAAACTACTATTTTCTGATTATACACAAATGAAACGTCCGTAATTAAGCTGGAAAATAGGACTCAATCGGTTATTTTTTCAACAAAAATAATATTAACTTTAATTGCCTAATCAACAAAGACTTTTAAAATCTCCCTTTTTTTTGTTTCTTGACAGAGCCTTTTTCGTGAATGAGCTGTACATGATGTGCATTAATAAATACATTTTCAATATCGATTTTATTTTGTTGCCTAATTTTTTTTGAACGTTTGTTATTTGTTAATTTTATTTATAAATAATCGATACGTCTCAATTAAATAAATTAAGTATCTTAAATTTGGCCTCGTATAATTCTAATTCTGATGTAATGTATTTACTTTGTTTAGAGTTCTAATTTTGCAAGTGAATCAGATAGAATCAACTACCGATTTTTTCAAATCCCACGCGCGTGAAAGATACCGGAAAATTTGGAGTTTAAATGTACAGGGTCAATAGATTTAGAGTTTATTCCAATTTATTTTATTGTATTATTGCTAGATTAGTTATATTTGTGATCTGTAATTTAATTTATTTTCATACTTTGTTTTTCTTTATTTGGTGACTGTAAATATTTTCATCTTTTTATCTGCTTTAGTCATGCTTGTTTTATTTATTATTTCAAACGAATATCAGATATATATAGCTAATAATCAGATTTATATTATAAGATATGTATAAAAAATGTACTATTTATTACCTCATACAGAAATCAAAAGAGATTCTCGAATTAAAAGCGTCAACAATTTAGGTAACAAAATAAAAATATTAATCAATAGTATCCTAATTTGTAGGCATAAAATTCAAAATTCAGTCAATCGTATTAAACCACCAAAACACCCGAATGGAAGTTTAGCCCGTGTTGAAAAGTCAACAATTGAGGCTGTGATTAAAAAGAAAAACACGGTTGAAAAGTCAACAAAAGTGGCTTTGCGCCAAAAAAGTTTCTTTTTGGGGAAAGAAAAAAGTTTTGGCGGGAGACAAAACAATTGCCTCATATAGCTAGTATTGTTATTATATATATATGATTATTAATATTTATTTATTATTATTTTCTAAAATTCCAAATATGTTTGCAAATTTTTTTAAAAACAAGATAAAAAAAAGGAAGAATGTTTGGAAAATTTTTGACATGTAACATTTCTTTTTTTTTTTTTATAATTTTTTTTTTTGGTCCAGGTCGAAGTGAGCGAGCCGGGCCTGGATCGGCGTTGACGGAGGCGTTGATCGATGGCCAATCACGGTCTGGAGAGAGAGTTCCATCGACCAAGGCGTTGATCGACGGCGTGTCGACAAATTGGATAGAGAGTCTCGTCGACCCGTGCGTCGATTGACGTCCTGTCGATGGGTTAGACAGAGAGTTCTGTCGACATTGGCGTCGATCGACGTGTGCATTCAGGGGCGGATGATCAAAGGTACAAGGGGGTACAGCTGTACCCCCAAATTGAGAATTTTCCCTTAAAAATATAGGCCCAGAAAATAAAAATTAAAATTTTGAACTCTTTTATAATTACAAAAATACCATTAATAAGTTAGAAAAAAAAAAAAGAAAATAAAAGACATTAATATGCTTTGTAACAAAAAGACAAAAGTAAGAGTGACTCTCACACTTCCCTCCCATAATACGTACGGATAGTATACTTTGTCCCAAAAAAGACAAAAAATAAAATAAAAATAAAAGAGTACAAATCAAAAGTCAAATTGTTAAAACAAAACAAAGTTTTATTTTTGTACAGAGGTGCCGCCTTTCTCCCTAAAGCAGGTTTTTTTTTTCATTATATGTTCTTTCTTTTTTCTTTTAATTAAATTATGAGTTTGTTATAGTTTAATATGTTTTGATTATATAATTAAATTGTTGGTTTATCTAATTTAGTAATGAATTTGATTTGAGTATTTAGTTGATAAATTAGGGTTTTTTTTTTATTTTTGCCAAATATTTGATTTAATCATTTTCTTTGTATAGTCCCTTTTCAATTACGGTTTTGTTTTATAAGTAATATAAAGATTGTTTTGTATGGTTATATTCTTATTGTTTATTACCAATAATAAAAAATATTCTTACGCATGTGTTCCTTTTTTTATTGTATTGTATAATTTTAAATAATAAATAATATTTTATTAATTATCTTTCGTACCCTCAAATTTAAAATTTTGGATCCACCACTGCGTGCATTTGGCACTTGGTCGACATCGCGTCGATTGACTCGTCGATCTATGGGAACTTCGTTGTGCCTCATTCTCGCTCCCTTGACCACCGTTTTTCAAGCAAAACTGCAAACCTTTTGAAAATTCCGTCGGGGGTGCATAATCAGATCCTCCAAAAATATAAAAAAAATTCTATCCTTGGGAGAAAATATAAATCAAGCTTCAAGATTTTTGTAATTATCCTGGTATGTATTGTAATATTGTGTGTGAGAGTTCAGGCCAATCTATTGTTGAATAACATTGAAGACAATAATTATGTTCAGCCTTTGTTGGAAAAGTAAGAGGCTACTGCATTATGATAATATTATTTGGTGGAAGAAAGATAAGATAGGAAACCTAATCTTCTTGAGCAGCTAAAAAATTGCAGAAGTTTTCTTTCTTTTTTTTTTTAAAGCCTGGCCCCATTACATTAGAAATATGACTGTAAATTGAAACACATTTGTGTCTCTTTCTTGGACAGCATCACGATGGTCTAGAGGACATGATTTTATCTATGATTGCAATTGTTCACCATGAAACTCTAAGAGTTCAAATCAATTTAAATGACTATTCCACTGTTTGGAATTTTTTAGGCTCTAATTCTGATGACCCCTCATGTCATGTGACAAACCCATAATGCTCGTTGAGTTGAGTGAAGGATGTATGTTATCTAAATCGGGATAGTGGTGGCAATGTGTCGGGTCAAATCCATCTGAACCGAGACTCGACACACGAAGGTGTGTAAAGATTCAGATCTAGACATGTCTTAAAAGACTTTAACCCAAATTCATGTGTAGACTGTGTAAACACATTAGACTCATTTATTAATTTTAAAGTAATATGACATGTATTTTTAATAGAAATTCTATTAAAACTATTTTCCAGCAATAAAATATGTTTCGAGAATACATAATAAATTTTGAAACGATCAAAAAACTTGAATTGATTTAAATAGTTGATAAGTGATAATTGATAACATGTACTTGATAGCTGATAAGTGGTAGCTGATTTTTAAATTAGTGCTCGGTAAATTAGTTGATTCAAGTAGATGATTGAAGTTTAATTTATCAATGTAGAAATGATTAAAAAAATAAAAAATATTATACATAAAAATAAAAAAAATAAATTATAATAATTAATAAAGACTTTCACAATTTTTTTTAAGAAATAAGACAAATACAAGAAAAATAATTAAAAATAATAATTATAATAATAAATAAAACTTTAATTATGACTAATAAAATATTTTTGTAAAATATAAAATAATATATTAATTTATAAATAAAATATTTTTTACAATATAAAGGATACAAAAGGATTTTCACAAATAAAGTAGGAGTTTATTAGAAAAGACTCGATTTTTAGTTTTTATGAACAGAATTAGAAGTTTATTTTTATTTCTTACAAAAATAATTAAAGAAATTATTGAAATAGAATAAAGTATAAGTACTTTTAAAAAGTTCAACCAATCAAGACTTTGAGTTTGTGTTTAGGTCGGGGTTGAGGTAAATATACAAAAACCTACAAAGCTGTGCTCCTTTAAACTGTTAAAAATTAAAATAAACTCTAAATAGGGCGGGTTTGTGTCGTACGTGGAACCATTGATCTGAACCCTCTATTAAGATACACATATTTTTCTTTTTCCTTTTGGTTTAATATAGATATAGAACTTATAGATGAATTTGCATTTGAAAGTTGTGCCATAAGTGGAGTTCTGTGGTCAAGTATCGTTGTATGCCCCCACAGTAATTAAAGGTTAGATGGTTTCGCCAAAATAAATTATTGTATTGATTAAAGAATTACGTGTGATTTTACGATTTTAATTCGAATTGATCAATTATTTATATTTTTATCATTATATTATTTCTTACTTTACAAACTAGTGCTTAAACTGTTCGAGACACAGAGCGAACTGAAATAGATAGTGTAATTCATTCGATTTAAATATAATATTATTAATTTATTAATATAATATAATAATTTAAAATACTCAAGTCACGATTATTGGTCAATATAAGCAAATTTAAATCAAACGGTGCGAATATACGCACTCTACTAAAAATATTATCAAAAATATGTCAATATTGCCCTTAAACCCTACACCCCAAATACTTCATCTCCTTCAACTCTCCACCACTACTCCAGCCGCCGTCCATCATCGCCGCCACTGCCATGGCAGCCGGCTATTGAAAAATATAAAAAACCATGCGCACAGAAATACGCTACCGTCGTACCATTGAAGAAAGATAAAAGAAAAAAAAACGCCTCGAAAAAATGTCGTTCGAATCAAATTTTTGAATACAAAATATATCAAAAAATCGATTCAAATACAAAACGCATGTTTAAAGAATTGACCTGTACACAAAACACATGTTCGAAAAATTGATCTGAACGCCCCTTTAGATAAAAAAGGTTGTTCAGATTTTTTTGAACAACGTTGTATTGTTTGATCAAAAAGTTCAACGCACGAGTTCTGTTCGAAAAACCAGAAACGAACACCCTATTTTGCATCTGTTTTTTACCCTTTGCCACCCAAATTCGTCACTTACCTTTCACCACCCATCCTTCTTCCTGTTCGATGGTGGCGGCGACAGTGTGATGGGCGACGCTAATGACAAAGTTGGAGTGGCGATGAAGGGTTGGAGAAGATGATATATTGGGGCGGTGGATTTTGACTTTTTTTTTATTGGGGTGAACTCATAAATAGATGGGGTGTGTATATATGTGCCCTAAAATAAATTAAATGTAAATAACTCCACATTTATTATATTATGAAATAACTTTTTGTAGACTACATTATAAGTCTAATTATATTTTAACTTGTTATCATCACATGCTAATAGTTTCAAACTCTCCCTTTAGTTAGTCGCGAAACAATCATATTGGTCACGTTATTACAAATCACTGCGTGCATCTCCTTGTTTAATCTTTGTATTCAAAGACAAAGTGAATATCTTATAAATAACTTTAGACTTTTCTAATTATCATTAGTCATATTTTAATCATATCAATCAGTTTGGGTACAACTGAATAATCTAGTTGTACTTTAGTCGCAATTTGTTGTATTTTTTATTTTAGAAACAATTTATATCAATATAGTTATACAATTACCAAATCAACCTTTAACCAATAAAAATATAATACTTGAAATATAAATTTAGAAAATAATTATAAAACCAACTAAATAAATACAAAAAATTGTATTTAAATTATAAATATATATTAATTAAAAGAAAATCAAAAAAATCACAAAACCCCTATATATTATAAATAATATAAAATAAATCCTAAAATATTTCTAAATTGGATCAAAATGTTATGGATTCTAAATAATTATTTAATAATAAGAAAAATATAAAAATATTATAAAATAATAAAATAGATCATAAAAAATATGAAATAAGTTAATATTTATAAGAAATATATTTTATATACCAATATTTATCAAGTAATTTAAAAATTAAAAAATTATGAATAAATAATATAAAATAAATTTGATTTCACAATAATTTTATAGAATAATAAAAATTATTTAAATCCCGAATAATTATTTACTAAATCCTAAAAGTAACAAAAAATACATTTAAAATTCTATAAATAATATATTAAATCAGGGGAAATTATGAATTTAGTTAGATAAATATGACATATGTGATTTAATTCTAAATAATTCTCATAATTTCTAAAATAATATAAAATAAAAAGTAGAAATATTATAATATAATATAATAAATATAATAATATTTTGAAATCAGATAGAAATATAATAAGTTTATAATTAATTTCAAAATATTTATTTTAAAGACATTGAAAGAATAAATTACCGATAGTTATAAATTAAATTAAAAAAATATATAAAAATTAATTTTAAATAGTTTTTTATCTATTGAAAATTATAATAAAATAATAACAAAGCTCAAGAAGTTATAAATAATAAAATAAATCTTAAGGTATTTTAAAATAGAAAGTAATATACTTAATTAAAGTTATAATAAAACTATCTCCTAAATCTAGAAACTAAAATTATAAATATTATATAAATATATAAAATACTACAAAAATGAACAAAGAAATACCAAATAAATAAGGCATAGTATTACAAATTTAATTAATGGTCTTTGTATTCTATTTTATTATAGTTAATATTTTTGAAATCAGTACATTAATTAAGTCGGGATAGGAACTGAGTAATCGAGTTAAACATCAAGTCACCGAGTTAGTTGATGAACCAGATAAATAAATTATAATAAAAATAAATTAATTTGATATCATTTGACATATTTTTATTTTGATTTTACTTTTACAGGTTTTGCAGATTTATAAACTAAATATTTAGATTTATTTATACATTATACATTTTATATAATATTTTTTTAATTGATATTATTGTTTTTTAATTTTATTTTTTATTTTTCTCCTTTTCTTTTTTTATTTTTAGATTTATTTAATAATTTTTTAGAATCTAATTATGAAGATTTTAAGTTAATTTAACTTATTTTATGATTTCTCTCTTTAATCTTACTCGATTATTGAATTTTCTGTTTTGTTTCATATTTATTAAATAATATTTATAGTTTAATTATAAGTTCTTATATTTTTACCTATATGATTTTATTAATATCTTTAATTTTGTTTTACAACATTTGAAATTATTTATATTTTATATTTACTTTTTTGGGTTTTAAATTTATTAACTAATTATTTACATTTATTTATATATTTATTTTATTTTTTTTATATTTTATATTTTATTCAGATTTAATTTTATATTATTTTTATTTTTCTCAGATTGTATATATAATTATCCATAATTATTCTATATATTTAATGTTTTTTTTACATAAATCATAATCTCAAAAATAATTGTTACATATATAATTATATAAATAATAAATATGAATTACTATAAATAGTAAGTAAAATAAGCAGAAAAATCTTGGAAAATATATATAGAAATGCTAGACTTTATATATATATATATATATATATATATATATAGATAGATAGATATAATATTCTTTAGGCATTTCTAATAATCAAAAGTCTTATTATTATTTTGGTATTTTTCAATATTTTTATAATCCCTCCGTTTAAAATAAATACCGTTTTAGACACTCAATTTTGTTAGAATTTTTTTACCACTTTATTCCAGTTTTAACCTCACTTATTTTTAAAAATATAAATAAATTTATGGTAATAGGATAACGAGAGGGGAAAGAAGCGAATGAATTAAATAGGAATATTATTAATTGATCGAGTCTGTATTAATAAAATATTTATGTTTCCTAATTTTAAACAAAAGTTGTAAAACGATGATTAAAAAGAAATAGAGAAAGTATTTGATATATTTTCATTTGGGTGATATTGGACTTTTTATTTCTTGTGTGTGTTAAGGTAGCGTTATTATAAATCTCTAACCAAAATACAATGATTGGAGCTAATTGACTCCAAAAACTCACATGAAAACTAAGGCTACAAATAAACCAAATCGCTCATGAGTTATTCTTGTCTCCGTCAATAAAATATTCGTTTGAGCTCACTCGATAGGCTAAACGAGCCGAGCTCGAGCCTCATTTCCGAGCTCAAAATTTTCAAACGAGCCAAACTCAAGTTTAATAATATTTGATGAAAAATCTTGCGAACATGTTCGTTACACAGGCTCGCGACCACCAGCTCGAGTTCAACTCGTTTTCATGCTCACAAGCTCGACTCGTTTGTGGGCTCGTGATCTTACTGTGCCCGAGTTCAATTTGTTTGACAAGTTCGTGATCCTTTGTTCGAGCTTGGATTGTTATGAGTTTGACAGATAAGCCTGAACAAACCACATTGACTCGCAAAATTTTGTATTTTAACTAAATATAGCATGTATTTTGTAATTTTTTAGTTTTTTAACGAATCGAGCTCGAACTAAGTTTGTTGAACATACTAACAAGCTTTTAACAAGCCGAGCACCAACCAAGTTTGTCGACTTCATTGATGAGCTTTTACGCGCCAAACTCGAACTAAGCTCGTTGAATGCATTACACGAGCTTTTTACGAGGCGAGCTTGAACTAAGCTCCTCGAACGTATAAAATGAGCTTTTCACAAGTCAAACTCGAATTGTTCGTGAAGTAAAAAATATTAAATGAACCGAGCTCGATTTCAATAATAAAAGCCCATATCAAACTCGAGTCGTGCTCGAGCACATCCAAAAAGTAAATGAGCAGAACTCGAGTCTGTCTTTATCCACTCTCGATTTGTCTCATTTACAACCTAACGACAGTGAAAAAATAAGAAATCTCCTAGGATTCGACTAACATTGATATAAAAATGAAATACAATACATTAACTGTTGGAAATAAAACTATAAATAAGTATAAATTTTAGATGTAGTCAATGTGTTAATTCAGTTACATCTTGAAAAACAGTTGAATTTAAGGGAGTGCCTGCAAACATGGGGGAAAAATTAAATCCATTTTCGCTTTTTAAGGTGGAAACATGTAATATTTGAAGGTCTATGGTTTTGAAAATAAGTATCAGTATATGATGTTGTTTTCAATATTAACCAACACTGAAACCAACATCAACCAGTGTTTAACTAAAAATATGCAGCGGAAATCTAAACTCAAGAACACAACAATTTAAATTCAGTTCACAAGTTAAAGTACTTGTGAACTTGGGTGTACAAACCCGAAAACTATATTACTTTCTTTGTTCACGATCAATACAAAAACACAAGAAGTAATATATGAAAACTAAAGTATCAAATGCGTGATACTAAATACTTGTCGCCTAGATGAAAAGATCTTCTCAGTTGGTCACGCAGCTTCGAAGAACTTGTTGATCTCGGACAGTGGCTCTAAGTAGCTATCTTACTGGTCTTCTTTCTTGCCGTGCGTCGTGTGCTGCTTCATTTCTTGTTCCAAAACCTTGTGTCTCTCTTTCTCTTTTCATAGGGATAAGCCGTGTATAAG
Organism: Phtheirospermum japonicum; assembly: GCA_014905375.1. Taxonomy (NCBI): domain Eukaryota; kingdom Viridiplantae; phylum Streptophyta; class Magnoliopsida; order Lamiales; family Orobanchaceae; genus Phtheirospermum; species Phtheirospermum japonicum. Next base: position 351,828 of record BMAC01000062.1, on the reverse strand, counting down.
AGAGATGTCTTTCTCTTGTGTCCTTGTCTTGTCTTAAATAGACAAGAATCCTAGAGTCCCAAACTTGGTAGACAAGTTAAACAAGTCCTAAACACAATTTAGGAAACTAAATAAAATCTTAGACACAATCTAGGAAACAAATCTAGAGTCCTAATTCTAGTTTTCTAATATATTTTGGGCCCAAGAAGGCAAATAACAAAATAAGAAAATTTCATAAATAAATTTCCCAACAATCTCCCCCTTTTGCCTTTCTGGACAAAATAACCTAGACGCGCAATAAAAGTTCAACGGACTAAAAACTCCCCCTAAATTAAAACTCCCCTTAAATTAAGACTCCCCCTAAACAAATACTCATTGTTTAGAACAAACAAACCACAAATCAATCAATGGCTTGAATCTCAACCACGTCTCCTACATCTTCTCTCTCTCTTTGTTCTGAAAGCAAAATGACCTCAACAAACGAGTTCCAAAGTACATGGTGCTATGCAACCTGGTTAACAAACAAAGTAATCTGGGCTCGGACAACCAGAGCAGAAAAAATGAACCATGTTGGTACTGATGTTGGGAAGAACATAATCAACACCACCAGCAACATCTTCCTAAAAGAGCGCCTGCTAAGGGAGATCAATAACCCGGGCTCCCGCCATGTGCTGGCCACTCAAAAAGAACGAAAAAATCAACTGGAACTCGGCACTCAGCAATCATGCCCAGTTTTGGTATTCAGAGAACAACTCCTCAGCTTCGCTCGTCAGGAATCTCGTGGAAATTGGTTCCATGTCTTCAATCTCAATGGCCTGAGATGGAGCTTCATCAGAGGTATCAGCATAATCAAAGGCATATAAAGGAATCTGTGCACTTGCAGATGAAACAGTATTAGAATTGGAGCTGGAAGGTCAAATTGGAACAACAGCGGGTGATGTTAGGTTTGGTGACAGAACACCAGAACCAACATCGACTTTCTGGGCAGCTTTAGAACTTTTCTTCTTGGGCTTTGGGTGGATTTCTCTTATCATCCAGATGCACTGTCTCTTTTAGGTGAGGAGTAGTTGACTTGGAGAACCTTGGCTTTAGTGTGTGATGAAGAGTTTGACATCCTGCAAGAGATTGGAAACAACTACAAGGACAAGACCGGGTGTCGTAGGCAGTAAAATTGAGAGAGAAAAAGAGTAGAAAAAAAAACTTAACTTCCCAATTTGGATAAAAAGTATGCGGTAGAAGTAGGAAGAGGATAAACAAAGTAAATTTAAAAAATGACCCCCCCACTCTCATAACTACTTCTTTTAAGACCCAAGATTTTTCTATCCTTTACAAGCCCACTCTTTCTCAAAATAAAAACACACGATCTCTATACTTAAATAACCCACTATCTCTTATTTAGAGAATAAAAATCATAAATCTCAACTACAAATTAAAACTGAGATAGAGCTAGATTTTTATAAACCATCACCATAGTTGAACAAAGACTTTGCAAAGCAATTTTTCACTCACCAAATCAACCTCTTACTACCCGTTCAATCCTCCTATTTTAACACCACTGAAACACTTGGTTAGAAATATTCAAAACAAGAATTAAGAAAATTCAAGATAGACAAAAACATAAGCAACAGTACGCACATCAAGAAGGCATCTTCTAAAAGTATGAATGTCCTAGTTGATGCCTAAAAAGATGACCTAAAAAAGGTAAAAAGATTTTCACATTATGGTTTAAGTAACTTGATTCCGTGTTGCTTTTCATGACTGATGACATTATAACCAACATTGCTTCAGGTGAAGTCAATGGAAACATACCCCTTAACCCAAGTTAATGACAACGTCAAAATCACTCAAGGAGGTGAAACTTAAAGATTGGTTCAATTTGTATCCAGATTTTCTTTATCCTTTTAGGGATTTAAAGAGAAATAGCTTATCTTCAGCAATTGCTGTTAACACCTCTTGTTTTTGGACCTGGGAGAAAACCAGTTTCTGCGGGTAAGCTCCACAATCACCTAATTGAAGAGGTTAGTCTTTTTGTCATAACTTTTATTACAACACAAGACCTTATTGCACTTTCAACCAGACTCAATGCATTTAGATTATGTATGATAAGAAAATAAAAATGCATGCAAAACTATACAAATGTTGTGACTGATGGTAGTTTAGGGTGTCACAACATCAAAGCCAACATTGGATTAGACAATGCACATACCGAGATCTGTTCTCAAATGAGAGAAGGTCTCTAAATCTAATGTCTTTGTGAAGATGTCAGCAAGCTGATTGTCTGTTCCTATATGTTCAAGGCTAACTATCTTCCTCTCAACCAAAACACGACTAAAGTGGTACCTTATGTCAATATGTTTGATTCATGAGTGTTAGACCGGACTTTTCGAGATATCAATGGCACTGGAAGTATCACAGAGCACAGTTAATATTCTTCTATGTAGACCATAGTCCTCTATCATTTTGTTCATCCATAATAACTGTGTACAAGTACTTCCACCTGCAATATACTCGACTTTAAGAGCATCCTCTACATGCTTGGGCTCTGTTTTGGCAAGAAAAAAATTTCTCGAGTTTGAGAGCAATTAGTAGATAAGCAAACTAACCTTACCATCTCTTTGAAGTTTATTTGTCGCTTTCTTGTAGTTCTTTCATCGAGATCTCCAATGATTTGGCTCATAGGATGATTCTCTGAATTCTTGAGGGAATATTTCTCTGATGTAAGTCAATGGGTTCAGATGGATCTTCAACATGTGGATCAGAATCTGATTCTAGAGCAGCTTGAGTAGATGTTGGGTTTGATGTTGTGTTCCCAGAACCATCACCGATACCAACATCACTCGTTTCTCCAGTTTCAACACCTGCACTTTCATCTACACCAATCGTGACATTATCTTGAGGATTTTGATCATAAACCAGATCATCATCCTCAGCAGGTTTAAAACTACTCATCAAATCATCAAACTTGACGTTAACCGACTCAATCATGCAACGCGTTCTAAGATTAAACAATCTATATGCATGACTATTTTGAGAGTATCCCATGAAAACACATTTATCACTCTTTGAGTCAAGTTTTGCAAGATGATTTCTTCCATTTAGCACATAACAAATTCACCCAAAAATATGAAAATAACTCAAATTTGGCTTTTTGTCCATCAATAATTCATAGGGAGTAACACAAGACCCTGGTCTAAAATACACCCTATTAATTATATGGTATGCAGTGTTCATTACTTCTGCCCAAAAACGTTTAGCAACCCCATTTTAAATAATCATAGTCCTAGTCATTTCTATGAGAGATCTATTTTTGCGTTCGACTATCTTATTTTGTTGGGGGTGATGGGTGAGGAAAATTCATGAGTTATACCAACTTTGTAACAATATTTTGAAAAGGATGCATTCTCAGATTCTTTCCCATGATCAGACCTTATTCTACCTATACTCACACCAAAACTTACACACAACCTTTTTGCAAGTTTTTTAAATACTTCGAAAGTCTCAATTTTTTCTTTTAAAAACTCTACCCAAGTAAAGCGGAAAAAATCATCTACAATCACAAGAACATGCCTTTTACCACCAAGGCTCTCAAATTCCAGTGGTCCCAAAAGGTCCATATGAAGGAGTTCTAAACAATATGAGGTAGTGAGGCTCTTTACAGTTGGATGTGGCACCCTGACTTGCTTCCCTTTCTGGCATGCCTCGCAAACAGGAACAGTTTTAGTGTTGAGCTTAGGTAGTCCGATCACAGCATCCTTTTTGACCAATCTTTCCAACATCTTGTAATTAACGTGTCTGAGCTTTTGTTGCCACACCTCGGCATCACTCAGTTGAGATAGCTTGCAGAACATGTCGCCATTAATTTGGTAGCAGTTGTCGGAGGTCTTATGACTAGTAAGAATGCAAGTTTTGACCTGAAGAGTTCCTTGGCCAATGATTTGGCCATTTTCACCTCCACCATACTTCACCTTTTGTCCATCAAATTTGACAATATTCGAGAGGAGATCTTCTGAGCTGGTCATGTGCTTAGAGCATCCACTATCAAAATACCAGGCTCCAGGGATGTGAGACTTCAGAGAGGAATAGATCATGTTACATTTGATCTTGTTCTTTTTGACCCAGACTTGCTTGACTCTGGTGTTGGTATTGGTGTTGGGAACATGGGAACCGTCACGGAAACCAACACGGATCCCAGCAGATAGTTTCGACCTTTTAAACTGATTTTGTTTCCCAATAAGCTTCCAGCAGTATGGTCAAATGTGCCCAGGTTCACCACAGTGATGGCACACATATTGTCTTCTTCTCCTTTTGTGGCGTTTGGTCGACTTCATCTTTTGACTTGAATCTGGATTTTGAACATGTTTGTATCCAATACCGTATTTTAAATAATTCGGGATACTCAATTCCAGAATTTCATCCAGCTGGGCCTTGCTCTTGTTGAGGTTTGTGAGGGTTTCTTGGACCTTCTTCAACTCGGTCTTTACTCGTTTTAGCTCATCATCATTTCTAGTGAGGGATGACTCCAATCGGACAATTATATTCAGCTGGTCATCCTTTTCCCGAGTAAGTTTGTCCACCTCGATCTTAAGATCCTTGACTTTGAGTACTTGTTTTGCCAAATTAACAAATAATTGTTTATGCTCAATGATCAGCTTCTCGTACTCGTGAAGAGACTACTCATCCTCTGTATCCATAGTACCTAGACAAATAAGGATCAGTACTTAAAGGTTAAGTAATCCGCCCTAGATGCCAATTTTAATATTTGAAGGTCTATGGTTTTGAAAATAAGTATCAGTATATGATGTTGTTTTCAATGTTAACCAAAACTGAAACCAACATCAACCAGAGTTTAACTAAAAATATGCAGCAGAAATTTAAACTCAAGAACACAACAATTTAAATTCAGTTCACAAGTAAAAGTACTTGTGAACTTGGGTGTACAAACCCGAAAATTATATTACTTTCTTTGTTCACGATCAATACAAAAAGACAAGAAGTAATATATGAAAACTAAAGTATCAAACGCGTGATACTAAACACTTGTCGCCTAGATGAAAAGATCTTCTCAGTTGGTAACGCAACTTTGAAGAACTTGTTGATCTTGTACAGTGGCTCCAAGTGGCTATCTTACTGGTCTTCTTCCTTGCCGTGCGTTGATTAGCACATATCTGTCCTTATTTTTATTAGCCTTTTAGTTCGTTTTTCTATTGTTTTTGGTATAAGTTGGATAGTTTAAGCTTAATTCCGTATTTTTATACTTCTGGCTTATTTTACCATATTTTGATCGTAATTAATGCGAATAAGTGATTATTTGTGGTTTTTCACTTTACAGCTAAGTAACCGGAGGAGTTCAGAGCATTATTAAGATGAAGTTTGATGTTCGAGAATCGAGAACGATCTTTCCGGTGAAAGAGTAGCAAAAAGATCGAGAGAACAAGACGTGCAGCAAGCTGCGTCGATTGACGCCGGCGTCGACGCTTCGTCGACGCGACTCTGCCCACGTCGGTCAACACTAGGTCGACGCCAAGACGATGTTATCTGAAGCGTCGATCCAAGAGTGCGTCGGTCGACGCTTAAAACGATGCAACTCTCTGAAGCGTCGATCCAAGGGTGCGTCGGTCGACGCCCATGCCCTGTCGACGCGAGCGAACCAGGACGCATCGTCACCGAGCCCCATCTCGCGTTGGTCGACGCGACGTCGATGTGACGGCCCAGATGCGGATTTTAGGGTTTCTTATGCTCCAAGACAAGTGAAAACTATAAGACCCTTCTCTAAGTCCGTACACTACATACACCATATACATGAGATACCACTACAACACGACATATTGTCCGTCGGCTTGAAAACATTACACCATAACATCCATATACGATCAAGATCAAAGATCCAAGGATCGCGAGTTCCAAGTTCTAATCGTTAGTTCGTAATTCGTTCTTCGGCCAAGATCTACGCAATCTCTCTGGATTAGCTGGAGAACTTTCTGCAATTTCTTAGTTTAATAAGTACTCTAAATTCTTTAATTGCTTTCTTAGTTTAATTTATGAGATTAAGTAGTAGCTTTTCAATAATTATTTTTGAATCATTTCATGTTTCAAACCCTGGATACTTTTGGTATTCGGAATCATAATCTTTAGTTTATTAATGTTTGGTTGTTATTCATGTTTAGACAATTCATTCCGTTTACCTTATGCTTTAGATAAATTGATTTTCGATTATGCTAGTGATCTTGTTGAGTTCTTAGATTAATTTCTCGAATTCACATGCTCTAAGTTGCTGAATTAAATTACATAGTTTTAATTTATGTTCATGCGTTTCAATTCCTTATATAATCAAACAATCAAAATCCCCCCATTTGTATAAGTATTTCGTGTTACTTGTGATTGAACAAACTATTCGAGATCCCGATTGTATGTTCCTCGAGATATGACTCGAGTCAACTTTGCCAACCTACACACGACTCCGTTCTCTTGTGGGCAAGCTATTGAATTACTGACAAAAATTTAAGTAGGCGACACAATGGCTTGAATAAAAAAATTGGCGCCGTTGCCGGGGAACATAACAAAGGTTTCAATAATATGTTGTTCATTTTATTTTTAGTCGTCTATTTGTATAATTATTTTCTCTAGTCGATGCGTTTTATTTGCTGTTGAGTGTATGCAAGGTCGAAGATCAGTTAGAACCAAACTTGCACCATTCATCGATAATATTCATCGTTCCAATCAAGCAAGACCTCCTCACAGATCCGAAAGTGGATCGTCTGCCACCACTGATTTCGTTTGTGATCCGGTTCCCCAAACAATGTTGAGGCTAAACAATCCTGTCCAAAACAACAAAAATGATCAACCACCAAGGAACCCACCTATACGACAAAGAAACAAATACGGGAGTGAACCAATTCACCTCAACGGACCCGCATAACCTCGAGAGTATTGGGAGAATATTCAACGGAATATGATGAACCAGAATGAAGAGCGAGGAGGAGGAAATAGAAATCACCACCACCACGACCAATATAACTATTATGAGAGATCTTACCATGGAGACGAGCAGGTTGACGACTGGCTCGCCAATAACCACTACAATGAGAGGAACGAGTACGATAGAAACTATGCGAGGCCCAATAACCAAGAGAGACACAAACGGGAGGCGCGCAAGCCAAGATAAAGAGAGTTCACGACTCCTCAAGTGGGTCCATATAGTTCTGCCATTGTGTTGGGTAGAACTGTAAGAGACTTCGAGCTAAAACCTCATATAATCAACAACCTCCCGACATTTCATGGCCTCGCCAACGAAGACCCATTGACTTTTCTCAAGGAATTTTATGCTGAAGTTAGTAGGATTCCATCTTCGGGACTTCATCACAAAGACCTTCAAATGGTGTGCTTTCCAAGCAGCATGAAGGATAAAGCCAAATCTTGGCTACTGTCACTAGAACCGAGATCTCTGATCGACTGTGCCATGGTTAGCGACAAATTCATAAATCAATATTACTCAGCATAGACGACGGGCCACATTAGGAGACAAATAGCCAACTTTGTCCAGCAAGATGGGGAGTTGCTTCACGAAGCATTGAAACGTTTCAAATCTTTATTGCAAGCTTGCCCACATCATCACAATTCTTCGAGAATGGTAAATCAACTATTCTACGAAGGGCTTTTGGACTCCTACACAAACAACGTCGAAGTAGCTGCTAGAGGAGATTTTGGATACTTGACAGCAACGGAGGCGAAGCAACTGTTTGAAAAGATGAGTGAGAAGTCGAGGCAAATGAGCTCTCGACCAAGAAAGATAAGAGTCAACGAGGCAACCGAGATGCCGAGCAACGAAACCGTTGAGACATGCAACCGCTGTGGGGAGCAAGGGCATTTGGTGGACACATGCAAAATGGTGTATTACGACAAATGCAAGGCAGAAGCATACGCCATCAAGGATCAAACTCGCCACCAAGACCTTCCAACTTATGAGCACAGACCTCCAAAAAAATTCAATGTGCAACGTACTTCTCCTTACTTAAAATGGGGGCCAGAGAATCCACATTTCGCCCCTGCACAAACTGATTCACCGCCACCACCGCCAAACAAACCGCCACCATCCGGACCAACACCTAATCCGATACAGCCAAACGATCAACTGTTAATTTGACAGCAGAACCAAGTCACCGAAACAATCAGAAATAGAGATGGACTCGCCAATCTAACTACGCAAGTTAATAAGAAGGGAGAAGTTCTGAGTGACCTTTCCAAGAGTGTGAAGAACTTAGATAAAATGATGGGCCAAATGGAATCTTCTATGGCGAAGGCAGAAAATGAGAAAGGAAAATTGCCGGGCCAACCCGAGCAAGCTTCAGCTGTCCACATCTTACGAAGCGGAAAGAAGGCAGATAATGGAATCAAGGAAAAGGAAGAGGAGAGCACGGAAACCTCAACTGCGGATTCGCCGAAGGATGATGACCCTAAACCGGTGGACCAAATGCATAAGTCACCAAATTCTTATATTCTGGGTTCTTTAAAAGGGAAGCTTCCAAATCCATCCACCACAGTCGACGATTCCACCAAGTCTCCAACTCAGCAACCGTGGCAGTTAACACCTACTATTCGAGACAAGGTTCCTTTTCCGAGTCGTCTACACCCAGCTAAAGAAAACAGAAAGTTCATGGAACTATACAATCTGCTGAAGAACGTCAATGTTAAACTCCCTCTTTTGGACGTAATCAAGACAATGTCCGCGTACGTTAAATTTTTCAAGGAATTAGTTGCAAGGGAGAGGCGATTGGAGACTACTCAATGAGTAGAATTAACCAAGGAAGTGAGAGCCATATGCAAGGGTCCGCTACCCAAAAAGGAGAGAGACCTGGGGAGTTTTTGCATAACTATCACTTTAGGAAATGGGCAAACGGCACGTGGAATGCTCGACCTTGGAGCAGGAATTAATTTGATGCCGTATTCACTTTATAAGGAATTCGACTTAGGGACAATGAGGCCAACGACGATGCGACTGCAATTGGCAGATAGATCAATTAGACAACCACTCGGCATAGTTGAAGATGTATTAGTTCAAGTCGGCGAGCTTGTAATTCCAGTCGATTTTGTCATACTGGATGTGGGCGAAGTTCCAAAAGAAGGCACGGAGCATACTATTTTGCTCGGGCGACCGTTCATGTCCACTTCTCATACGCTGATTGACATGCACAAAGGGAGGATGACCTTATCCGTTTTTGGTGAGACAATCACATTTTCGCTTAGAGAGATCCAGAACACTCCTTCTCCGTACATGCACGAAGATTTTTTGTTCACTGATCCTATTGCACCTTGTATTCACGAGCTCAAGGGGATCACTGTGTTAGATGAGTTAAGCGTCGAGGATGACACATAATTTCTAAACAGGGTGACAGAGATGTTGGAAATATACTTGAACGAAATCACCGAAGATTATGAAGAAATTGAGGATTTTGATCAGGAATTGTGCGAAATAGCTAATGCACCCAAACTTGGTCCGAAAGTGTAGTTGAAACCACTACCAAGTCATTTGGAGTATGTTTCCTCGAGCCCAACGAAATGAAACCCTTCATCATATATTCAGCATTGACAGAACAAGAAGAAAAAGAATTAATTGCAGTGCTAAGTAACCACAAAGAAGCAATAGGATGGAGCATCAGCGACATCAAAGGGATAAGCCCTGTTACTTGCATGCACTGAATCGAGCTAGAACCCGACGCCAGGCCGGTTAGGGATAGTCAACGAAGACTGACACCAAGCTTTAGGAGGTGGTCAAAAAGGAAATTTTTAAACTTAAAGACGAAGGAATTATTTCCGCCATTTCTGACAGCACATGTGGTTCTAAAGAAAGGAGGCATCACCATTACCGAAAATGACAAGGGCGAGATAGTTCCAACCCGATTGATGACTGGATGGTGTATGTGTATCGATTACAGGAAGTTAAATGCAGCCACTCACAAGGATCACTTTCCTCTGCCGTTCATAGACCAACTTTTCGACAAGCTTGCTGGACACGAGTTCTATTGCTTCTTGGATGGACTTTCGGGATATTACCAAGTAGCCATCGCTCCAGAAGATCAAAGCAAGACAACGTTCACATGCCCTTTTGGCACGTTCGCCTTTCGAAGAATGCCCTTCGGTTTGTGCAACGCACCAGCGACTTTTCAAAGGTGCATGCTCTCAATTTTTAGTGATTTTATTGATGATTTTCTTGAGGTATTCATGGATGATTTCTCAATTTTTGGGTCATCTTTTGAAAATTATTTATCCAATTTGTCTAGAGTTTTAGAATGTTGCATTGAGAAGAATCTAACTTTGAGTTGGGAGAAATCCCATTTTATGGTAAAAAGTGGCACTGTTTTAGGTCATGTTGTTTCTAAAAAGGGGTTGGAGGTTGATAAAGCAAAAATTGATGTAATTGAAACCCTCCCTCCCCCTCGAGATGTTAAGGGAATTAGGAGTCTTCTGGGTCATGCAGGGTTTTATAGATGTTTTATCAAAAAAATTTCAAAAATAAGTCGTCCACTTTGTAAACTGTTGACTTTAGATACTCCTTTCGTTTTTAATGAAGAATGTATGAATGCGTTTAATGAGATAAAAGAGAGTCTTACTTCTGCCCCTGTAGTTGTTGCTTCTGATTGGGCCCTACCCTTTGAAATTATGTGCGATGCCTCTAATGAGGTGGTGGGGTCCGTTTTAGGACAAAGTGTGGATAAATTGCTTAGGGTTATTTATTATGCTAGTTATATGCTAAACGATGCCCAACGTAATTACACCACGATTGAAAAGGAATTATTGGCAGTTGTATTTTCGCTTGAAAATTTTAGATCGTATATAGTTGGAGTTAAAGTAATTGTACATACGAATCATGCTGCATTGTGTCATTTATTTTTTAAACCAAAAAGTAAACCACATCTTATTAGGTGGATTTTATTGCTGCAAGAATTTGATGTGGAAATAAAAGATAGACGAGGTTGTGAAAATGTTGTAACTGATCATTTGTCTAGAATGATAATTGAGGAGAATGAGGGCGAGAGATTTATGATTAATGATCTGTTCCCTTATGAGAATGTTTTTAATCTTGAGCAATTAACTACTCCTTGGTATGCTGATATCGTGAATTATCTTGCTTGCAAAATTATGCCTAACCATTTATCCTACCAAGAACGGAAGAGATTTTTGAGTAAATGCAGGGATTACTTATGGGATGACCCCTATGTGTTCAAACGCTGCAAGGATGGACTAAACAGAAGGTGCGTTCCAAATGATGAAATGGGGAGCATTCTGCAGTTTTGCCATGACCATAGAGGGCATTTTGGAGCTCAAAAGACGACATTTAAGTGTTACAAGATGGATTCTATTGGCCAAGTTTATTTGTCGATGCTTTCGAGTATTGGAAAACGTGCGACAACTGCCAACGAACTGGCAACATAGGAAAGCGAGACGAAATGCCGCAAGTACCTAACCAAGTGGTAGAGATTTTCGATGTATGGAGAATAGATTTTATGGGACCCTTTCCTAAAAGTGGAGATTTCGAGTATATTTTGGTCGGCGTCGACTATGTATCCCAATGGGTGGAAGCAATCCCCGCTCGAAGAGCTAATGCAGAAGTCGTTCATAAATTCCTCCAAGAAAATATATTTAGTAGATTCGGAGAACCGAAATCAATTATAAGTGATGGAGGAAGCCATTTTTGCAACCGAGCATTTGCGAGGCTGATGACGAAATATGAGGTCCAACACAAGGTAGCTACACCCTACCACCCTCAAATGTCTGGACAAGTTGAAATGAGCAATCGTCAGCTAAAAGCTATTCTCGAGAAGACAGTTGGACCAAGTCGGAAGGATTGGGCAGTTAAACTTGTCGACGCACTGTGGGCCTATCGAACAGCCTATAAGACAGTGCTTGGTATGAGTTCTTTTCGAATTGTCTATGGGAAGGCGTGTCATTTGCCCGTTGAGCTGGAGCACCGAGCTAGTTGGGCCATTCGCAAGTTAAACATGAACTACGATGAGGCGGGCGAGTATAGGAAGCTGGAGTTGACTGAGCTTGAGGAAATAAGAAACGAGTCCTATGATGACTCATGGAGGCAAAAGAAGATGACGAAAACCCGCCACGATCGGAAACTCGTTAACAAGCATTTGGAGGTCGGTAAGTTGGGTCTAGTCTATAACTCGAGATTGAAACTTTTTTCAGGAAAATTAAAATCAAGATGGAGTGGCCCGTTTGTGATTAAAGAAATCAACGAGTATGGAGCGGTCACCCTTTACGATGAAAAATGAGACGTAACGTTTCAAGTTAACGGGCACTGAGTTAAATTATATCGTGACGGAGAGGCAACAAGTCAAGATCGCGAGATGTTGAAGATAGTGGACCCGCCTCCAATTACAAATTAACCGCACAAACTTGCGTCGAGCAAGTGACGTTAAAAGAAGCGCTTCTTGGGAGGCAACCCAAGCTATTTTATTTTCTAACCTTTGTATTTTTTTTTAGTTATTTCTTTCTTTTTCTATTTTCATGTGTTTTATGCTTATGAAACAGGATTCATATTGCCTAGGAGAGATCAATTCACTGAACAGAAAGCAGAAAATTCATTTTGGTGGCCAACTCGCCAATCGCGTCGATCGATGTCAGCGTCGACACGACGTCGATGCTACCTGAGCTTGTGCGTCGATCGGTTGCACGAAATTCAAAAATTTTGGGCTGCGATTTCTGGGAGATTTATTCCCAATAGGTAACTAATTTTATGGGAATATTTTGCACGAAATTTAGTTGGTTTTGGAGTTAATATCTATTACCTTAAGAGAGTTCTAAATAGAATAGGAAACTTAATATCTCTTCCCTTATTTATAATTTGGGTAAATCTAGGAATCCTATTTTCAAGAGCTTTTGATTCCTATATAAACCAACCCCCCTACACTCTTTATTTCATTATTCTCTTGTGTTCTAAGCCACCCCATACCAATTATAATTTAATTCTCCAAGTCTTTCAACACCATGAGGCCAATTCCACAAGAAACCAACAACCATGACAATAGGTGGATGTTGAGGAAGGAGCATGAAGAGGAATTGGACCAGCTGCAAGTTGAGGTCGAAAAGATGAAGGCGAGGGTGGGTGATTATCGAATGGACGGGGTCTATTACACCCTCCAAATTAATGCTTTGAAGGATCAATTGAGGAGAGCGGAAGAGATAAACGAAGGGTTGAGAGACATGAATCTCCAACTAAGGGTCACAATCAGAGAATTGAGGGGAATTGAGCGTGATCTCAAGGAAAGAAAGGAGTATTCCGAGGAGCATGACATGACCATAGACGAGCTTCACGATGAACTTCTCTTTGCTAGAGAGACAATTGCGAAATTAACCAAGCAAAACAATGAGATGTTGTGGGGTGAAACTGAGCTTGCAAGTGAGATCGTGCTCAGGGACAAGCGCCTCGAAGAGAAAGAAGCCAAAATATATGACTTGGTGCTAGATGGATTTACCCTCATACGAGAGAATTATGACATCCAAGAGGAGAAATTCGTGCTCTTACGCCGAATTGAGGAGTTGGAGGCCCAAATCAAAGATCTAAAAGAGGGGAACGCGGCAAATGAATGGATCATTAGATACTGGAAGCAGTGCTTGGAAGAAGCTAACAAGAAGGTTTCCGCATTAGAGTACTTGCGCAAGGAATCCCCTTAGAATCGTAGGACTTGCCACTAGCTAATTATTTAAGTTTTTCCATTATCGAGTCATAGGATTGCCCTCTTACTCTATCCTGTTTATTTTATCGCAGTTTTAATTTTATTCCGTTGTTTAAATGTTTCGAATCAGCATTAATAAAATTTTTGTTTTTCGCACGCCCTTGTTTTTACGTATTTCTTTGTACCATGGACGTTTTTGATTTTTCTTGAGAGAATGTGCAGTTTATCCATGGTTAAAGATCATTTAGCAAAGAGGTTAACTGTTGGAAGAAAAAGTGACAATTTTGACGCCGACGTGCGCGTCGGTTGACACCACTTTCCCTCGGCGTCGACGCTAGGCAAGACATGCGCGGTGGTTGGCCGTGATCAGCGGCGTCGATGGTGCGCATCGGCCAACGCGTTCCGGCATTAATCGACGACCGTTTTGCTCGTTTGAAGGAACAATGGCCTCTTGCTCCGCCGCTTGCTGATGGGCCGTGGCAGTGATTTTTTGTGTTTTAGTGCTGCTGCTGAACACTATTTTTCTTGTTTATTTTTATTCTACGTTTACTTGTTGTTTCTGGTTTTTGGACTGCTTTATTTCAAGGACGAATCCAATCACAAGCCTCTGGACAACGGGAAATTGCACGACTTCAATTGGGAAACTTGACCATTAAGGGACGTTTTTTCTACTCCTATCCTCTTTTGATTTGTTTTTCTTTATGTTTATGGAAATCAGGGGATTGCCGAGTTTTTAAGAGGGGGGGATGGTAGAATTATGTGCAGTTTTTAAATTTTTACGTGATTGATGGCTGTTTCTGCACTGAATTGTGTTTATATGGCGTGCCTGTCGAAGTTAGCTATGTATGGTTTGATGTTCTTATCTTTTGAACGTGTATAAGTGCATACAACTTTTCAAATTATTAAATATATATTTTATAAAATGGTACTTGGACGCAACTGATTTCACAAAACCTTAAAAGCAGTGTCAATTCAAAACTTTTCATGCAAAAATCTGGTGAGTAGCCTGAGTGATTATCATATTTTCATGTGTTGAATGAGTTCTGTTTTGATATCTCTTTGAAATCGCTGTGTATAGTTAGCTTTGAACATGACGTTAAGGCACAGAAAAACCCTATTCCGACCATATCCATATATTTTTAGCCACTATAAATTCTGAATGAGCCTATCATAGCCAAACGATCCATGCCTATAGCCATGAGTGTTCTTGAATCGACCCCTACAACCCATTAAAAGCGCGGGGTAGGAGTTCGTTAATTTTTTACTGGTTATTAGAGTTTTGGAAATTTTACTAGGAATTTATGATTTTTTGAACTTTTGTAATAAAAGATCACCATCTGAAAAATATATATATAAAAATAAGAATGACCCCATAAAAAAAGAATAAAAGGGGGATTTAATAATATAAAAAAAGAGAGAAAAGAAGGATGGTGAATCTTGGTGAATCGTGTTGCTTATGCGCTTTATAAAGGCTCGTGTTCTTATGAAGCCTAATGTTTAAAAGGCAAAGATTTGAGTTGTAATAAGGAAGCGTATTATAAGCTTCGAGATTGTTTAAGTTGTCTGAGCTTCGAGTCGGTTTTAGAGTTACGAGTTGAGAAATAGCCTAAATTTTAAGGCTACGTAATGAGTGTTTAGTGAGGTTTTTCTTTTGAACGAGGAGAAGCATTTTGTTTCGTAATTAGACTAGGTTGGGTGAGTTATTGATCACGTTAGATCGTGAGTTAGCCACACGACTCATATTCCATACCCGTCCAAAGAGCCTTACGTTACAACCCGAAAAGACCTTTTTCGATTCTTTGTTGGTTACACACTTATATGCGATGGAGAAGTTCTTGATTATCGGTGCTTTTTTATTGTGCATGTATTTGTATGAATTGAGTGTATACACGTCCCATGCAGAAGCGTACACCCTATATATTATCCTTGTGAAGATGCATGAATTTGATTTTGGAGTGACAATGTAATAAGGGTGGAGTGTTTGAGGTTGCGTCACATTTATCTATATTTTCAAAATTATCTATGTAGCATCGCACGACTCATTTCTTGGACTGAATTTCATTCTTGCTATACTTTGAATCTATCATTCGTTCGAGGACTAACAAACCAATAAGCTTGGGTAGTTGATTAACACATATTTGTCCTTATTTTTATTAGCTTTTTAGTGTGTTCTTCTATTATTTTTGGTATAAGTTGGATAGTTTAAGCTTAATTCCATATTTTTACACTTCTGGCTTATTTTACCATATTTTGATCGTAATTAATGAGAATAAGTGATTATTTGTGGTTTTTCACTTTACAACTAAGTAACGGAGGAGTTCAGAGCATTATTAAGATGAAGCTAGATGTTCGAGAATCGAGTACGATCTTTCCAGTGAAAGAGTAGCAGAAAGATCGAGAGAACAAGACGTGCAGCAAGCTGCATCGATCGACGCCGGCGTCGATGCTCCGTCGACGCGACTCTGCCCACGTCGGTCTACACTAGGTTGATGCCAAGACGACGTAACTCTCTGAAGCGTCGATCCAAGAGTGCGTCAGTCGACTCTCAAAATGACGCAACTCTCTGAAGCGCCGATCCAAGGGTGCGTCGGTCGACGCCCATGCCTTGTCGACGCGAGCAAACTAGGACGCATCGACACCGAGCCCCAGCTCGCGTCGGTCGACGCGAAGTCAACGTGACGACCCAGATGCGGATTTTAGGGTTTCTTATGCTTCAAGACAAGTGAAAACTATAAGACCCTTATCTAAGTCCGTACACGACATACACCATATACATGAGATACCACTACAACATGACATATAGTCCGTCGGCTCGAAAACATTACACCATAACATCCATATACGATCAATATCGAAGATTCAAGGATCGCGAGTTCTAAATTCTAATCGTTAGTTCGTGATTCGTTCTTCGACCAAGATCTACGCAATATCTCCGGATTAGCTGGAGAACTTTCTTCAATTTCTTAGTTTAATAAGTACTCTAAACTCTTTAATTCCTTTCTTAGTTTAATTTATGCGATTAAGTAGTAGCTTTTCAATAATTGTTTTCGAATCATTTCATGTTTCAAACCCTAGATACTTTTGGTATTCGGATTCATAATCTTTAGGTTAATTTATGTTTATTTGTTATTCATGTTTAGACAATTCGTTCCGTTTACCCTATGTTTTAGATAAATTGCTTTTCGATTATGCTAGTGATCTTGTTGAGTTCTTAGATTAATTTCTCGAATTCACATGCTCTAAGTTGCTGAACTAAATTACATAGTTTTAATTTATGTTCATGCGTTTCAATTCCTTATATAATCAAACAATCAAAATCCCCCCCATTTGTATAAGTATTTCGTGTTACTTTTGATTGAACAAACTATTCGAGATTCCGATTGTATGTTCCTCGAGAGACGACTCGAGTCAACTTTGCCAACCTACACGCGACCCCGTTCTCTTGCAGGCAAGCTATTGAATTACTGACAAAAATTTATAAGTAAGCGACACAAAGGCTTGAATCATGCGTCGCGTGATGCTTCGTTTCTTGCGTCTCAGAACCTTGCGCCTCTCTTTCTCTTTTCGTAGGGATAAGCCGTGTATAAGAGAGATGTCTTTCTCTGTATCCTTGTCTTAAATAGACAAGAGTCCTATAGTCCTGAAACTTGGTAGACAAGTTAAACAAGTACTAAACACAATTTAGGAAACTAAATAAAATCTTAGACACAATCTAGGAAACAAATATAGAGTCCTAATTCTAGTTCTCTAATATATTTTGGGCCCAAAAAAAGCAAATAACAAAATAAGAAAATTCCATAAATAAATTTCACAACAAACATACCACTCACTCCTCCCCTAAAGTTAAGAATTGAGCTTTCTTTTTCTTTTTTTTTCTTTTTTCATAGTGTTGCTCCTTCCCTTCCACCATCCCTTTAAGAATTGCCACAGTGATTCTCCAATGTTGGATGGATTCTTTAATGAGAATATGAAATATGATTATGAACCATAACCAAAACAGACAAATAGAGAGGCACAAGTGAATAATGGAGTTTGAGATTCGGTGGAGCAAAAGAATGTTCAAAATCTTGAAAAGGGGAAACGTGATCGACTCCAAGAATTTTCAAGATTGGCAAATGTGAAGAGGGCAGAAGAATGAAATTGAAGGTTTTGTACCCTTCTAACTATCGACAGTATTCACATTAAAAAATTTATAAATGCATGGTTGTTCAAATGAAATTTTCTAACACATATTTAACGTTCGATTTTTTTAGAATATATATCAATTTTTAATGTGTTCGAAAATTATATTGAAATATTAACACAATGTTTAAAAATTTCATGCAAACACATTTAAAATATGAGGTGAACTCATAAGAAGTCGGGATGCCAATATCTTTTCTTGAACTGTCTTGCATAAATTTTAATAGTTGTAATCTTAAATTCCCAGAGTGCCCCTGCTTTTTTTCAAAATACTAGGTTCCAGTGTCCCGTGCTCAGTGAACCATCCAAATCCAAGAGGGCAAAATAAGAATCACCAATTTGGATTCCGGCAACAACCCATCAAAAGAGCAAAATTACAATCCTGCTTACTGAATGTATGAATGTCCTAGAGACAATCAGATTTAAAGACATTATACTTGATCACAATTATTATATATATCGTAATATATATGGCATTGCATTCATTGAATTGTCATTTTGATTGTTTGTGATTATTCATATGAATGTTCCCGTAGAGTTAATGTTGTCGTTGATATGGTGAGATGTCATTGATAAAATATTACTCTTAAAATAGCCACGACGAATGATTATCAAGATTGAGATATTAATAATATAATATATGTCGGCATGTGGTCTGCATCACATTTTAGAGAATGCAGTAAGTCTCACGACTACGAATAATAGTTGTTCGTGATGGACACATGGATACTTTGGAGAGTATTGGTAAACTCTAATGATAAGTTATTTATTGTATGTCTATAAACTCATCAGTATATAAAGCGTGTGATAATCCTTCGACTTGAGTTCCATACGCACCTTACTTGCTGAGTGGTGTACTTTGACCATGACCAACGCTTGCACTCCTTTTGGGGTAGATACGGCTTGTGTTGGGTGCATCATGATGTAAATGAAGGTAGTAGTTGAGCCAAGAAAGAACTCATTCCTTGATTGGAATTTCGAGAGAGATCACTCATAATCTCTATATTAGGTCGACTAAAGTCATTGGCCAATGCAAGAGACATGTTCAATATAGTAATTGAAGTATTTTCTAGCTGTCGACTAATAAAGATGAAATAAATTGACTAAGCCATTGAGATAGACACCTGGATAAATCTTAAGCTTAATCGAGTGATTCGGAATGAAAGAAATTTCACCAAATCTTTGTATAAAGGTATAATTCGCTGAGTTAAAGTGAATGTTCTTTATATATTGAGCTCGTCCAACTAAGCCGTCTAGGAGTTTTGTTTGGATCATCATTGGATTGATGTCATATATAAAGGCCTATAGGGTCACACTATATGCGATTAGTTTTTCGATTTAAGAGTGTATCAAGAAAGTATTAAATATTCAATTTAGAATTGTAATATTTAATTGTTAATAATTATGATATTAATTTCTATTTGATAGAAATTATTTAATTAAATTAAATTAGATTTGGATTTAATTATTTATGTTATATTAATAAAGGTACTTGGGCTAAAATTGTTTTGGGCCCATGTCTTGGACAGTCCAACCCTTTTTAGGATTAGGGTTCTCTTATGTACCTAGTATAAATATAACATAAAGTCATAAGTTGTTTATATGAACAATAATGAAAAAAAAAGAGAGTTTTTAGAAAACATAAATCCTAATTTTGAGATTAGGAGTTCTTGAGCGTTCGTGAGATTTCCTAGCTTTCTTCACGATAGAAATACAATGAAGTTGGATCTTGCAATCGGAGAACTAATCGCGTGGATACCTTATTATTGAACTCGGACCTGGATTTACTGTAAGGGTTTCATGCTTTTATCTCGTTTATTTATCGTATAAATATATTCATTCACAGGACGGATCTGTTGGATCTACAAAAATTTTAAACTTCCGCTGCACGAGCATGGAGTTCGTCTCTACGAATTCCAACAGTGGTATCAGAGACCGGGGTTGTGTTAACGATTATGTTTATAATATTATAATATAATCATGGGTTGAATTTTTGTTTAGTGATTTTAATTTGATTAGAATCATTAATAAAAATTTTAATTTGATAAAGGTTTTGTTTTAATTTAGTTTGATTAAATTATTGAATAAAAAGAAAATCTGCAAACTTCTGGGAAAAGAACGTACCTGTGTAACTCCCTGCCACTGCCTGCCGCGACTCTCACGCTGTGCCACCTCCTGGAGGATGCCGGTGGCCGGTGCTACAGATGGCTGGGCCATACGTCTGCCCGGTGGCGCGGACTGGTGGATGATGGCCGAGTGTTGGCGGCGACTACAGCATTTGGGCCGCTGGACCGCAGTGATTCAGGCGTGAAATCCCGGCCGCTCCGGCGGGTTTTCTTGGCGGGCTACTACTGCCGGCGGCTTCGCCTCTTCATGGGTCGTAGCCTGGTGCCGGCGGTGGTGGCCGACGAAGCCCGAATCGCAAGCCCTAAATTTGATTTTGGGCTTGGGTAAAATTTTTGAGAATTTGATATAGTTTTGGGCTTGATTGTAATTTTTGGAAATTTATGAAAATCACAGAATTGCCCGAAGTTTTTAGAAAAACTGCGAGTCTGCCCATAACTTTTCAGAAATTGCGTTTGACCCCAGAAACTTTCCAGAAAACTGTTTTAATTCCAAATGGCATTTCTGTAATTATTAAAATTTCTGAAAATTGCAGAAAGGACCCTAAAACTTTCAGAAAATCTTAAGAGGCTGTTTGGCTATGCTGAAAATTTTTAAATTTTTATTTTTACTAAAAATCTTTTAAAATTGTCTTGGAAATTAATTTTAAATTTAGAATTTAATCAATTTCTAAGTTAGAGCATTTTTTAAAAAATTATTTAGAAATAAAATTAAATTTAGAATTTAATAATTTCTAAATTTAAACCTTTTAAAATTATTTAGAAATAAGAATTAAATTTAGAATTTAATAATTTCTAAATTTTAAACCTTTTAAAGTAATTTAGAAATCGAATTAAAATTTTCTAAAT
Organism: Phtheirospermum japonicum; assembly: GCA_014905375.1. NCBI lineage: Eukaryota > Viridiplantae > Streptophyta > Magnoliopsida > Lamiales > Orobanchaceae > Phtheirospermum > Phtheirospermum japonicum. The sequence goes on along the minus strand of BMAC01000062.1, from coordinate 331,016 downwards.
TTAAATGATTACCCCATGATTATTATTATATTATTGAATTATTTGATAATTTGAATTAAATTAAAATCTTGAATTTTGATTTAATTATGGAATTATTCCTCTACTTGCAATAATTGTCTATGTGCTCTATATTACCTTTTAGCATAGAGCCCGCATATATTGTCTGGGTAGGCGGCGCCCAGTATTTGTCGGACCGTTTGCTTACAAACTCTGGGTAGGCGGCGCCCAATATTTGTCGGACCGTTTGCTTATAAATTATGGGTAGGCAGAGCCCAATAATTGTTTACTGTTCATTTGGATCTTGTTAATTGTTAAACCCCGATAAATATTCCCCAAATAAAATATGAGTCTCATCTTGGATGAACGTGCTGTCCATTATAATTGGGTGAGTACAAAACCTTTTTCGCCCATGAGTATTTGCACCCTAGTGCTTGCTCCGGTCGACGAGGTCAAGGCTCGCTCATAGGTGCATATGTTTGCGATCGTGTAATGGGGTTGACTCACTTAGTTCTTTCTTGTCGCCCTAGCGCCAGAATCAACTAAGGGCGTAAGTTCGGATTAGATTCGATCGACGAAGAGTTATAATTGTCTATAATTGGTCTGGGCACTTACCAGTTGTGCTATTGTGGTCATCAGCCCTAGCAGAGGCTGCAATAGTATGAATATGGATCTTGGCTCACTATGATCATATTTGATATGAGTTCGTATTCTACCGTGGGGTCGTAGAATATGTTAAAATAGCGGGAGCTAATTATTAAAGTACTTATTAATTAGTTAATAATTGTGATCATATGAATTAGAATTAGAGTTTTAATTCCCACTCTATTTATTTTCTCCAGATTAGTTAAGATGTCGAATTTATCATTGAAATGTTTGGTTGAAATGAACAAGTTGACTGGACCAAACTTTATGGATTGGTTGCGCAATCTGCGTTTAGTTCTGAGACAGGAAAAGATTGAGTATGTGTTGGACACACCTGTTCCTGAAATTCATGATAAAAATTCTCCTGAATATGCCAAGTTTGACAAGGATATTCATGGGAAACATAAGGATGATGCAACTTCTGCACAGTGTGTAATGCTAACTGCGATGACAACAGAATTGCAGAGGCAGCATGAACACATGGACCCTTACGAAATGTTGGAGCATTTGAAGAGACTCTATGCTTCGCAAGCTCAAACTATGGAGTATGAGATGATAAGAGATCTCTTTAAGTGCAAGCTTCATGATGGGGGCAAGGTGTCTGAGCATGTTTTGAAGATGATAGGGTTGATTGAGAGGTTGTCTTCGATTGGAACGAACCTACCTGAAAATGTCTCAGTCAACTTGATCATGAATTCGCTTCCTAGTTRATTTGAAAACTTCATTGTGAATTATAATATGAACAACACGAAAGCGAAGCTTCCCGAGCTTCATAACATGCTTAAGACATATGAGTCTTCCACCTCAAAGGGAAAAACTGTACTCATGGTGAGTACATCTGCAAGATCTAACCTGAAAGGTAAGAAAAAGCAGAAAAGTAAAACTAAGACTGGGCCTAAGCCTACAGCTTTGAAGCCAAAAGGAGGTGCTCGTAAGAAGCCAACATTGGCTAAAGATGTGTGCTTATATTTCAAATAAAAGGGACATTGGAAGAGAGACTGTGAGAAGTGGAAAACATTAGATGTTTTCGGCCCCTCAGGTATGTTTGTCATTGAGATAAATATGTCTATTAATAACTCTCACTGCTGGGTATTTGATACCGGATGTGGCTCACACATTTGTAATAATGTGCAGGGGCTAAGTTACAGCAGGATGGTTAGACCGGAGGAAGTTTGCCTGCGCGTGGGAAATGGACCAAAGGTTGCTGTCGAGCGTGTAGGGACTTATAAGTTAGATTTACCCTCGGGTTATAGACTAAATTTATATAATTGTTATTTTGTTTCATCGATTACGAAGAATATTGTTTCCATTCCGATGTTAGATATTGAAGGGTTTTCCTTTTATTTTGCTAATAATAATTATTTATTTACGCATAATGGTATTGTTTATGGAAATGCTCCACTTGTGAATGGTTTATATGTTCTTGATTGTAGTCGTGCAATTCTCAATGTGCAAACCAAACGTATAAAGTTAAGTAATATGAATAATCCCACCTATTTATGGCATTGTAGGCTTGGTCACATAAATGAAACAAGAATCGCAAGGTTAAGAAAGTTAGACTATTTAACACCATTTGATTTTGAGTCTTATGGACATTGCGAATCTTGTCTCAAAGGAAAAATGAACAACAAGCCATTTTCTGGGAAAGGCATATGAGCAAAGGTGCTTGAGCTGGTTCATACTGATGTATGCGGACCTTTTCCTACTAAAGCTAGAGGTGGTTATTCATACTTCATTACTTTTACTGATGACTTCTCTAGGTTTGGACATGTGTATCTTTTGAAGCACAAGTCAGAGGCTTTTGAGAAGTTTAAGGAGTATAAGTTAGAAGTTGAGAAACAAGTTGAAAAGAGTATTAAGACTCTTCGATCGGATCGGGGAGGAGAATACTTGAGTAAAGAGTTTCTCGATTACTTAAAACTTCATGGAGTCCAATCGAAATGGACGCCTCCTGGAACACCACAAATGAATGGTGTTTCTGAAAGGAGAAATCGAACCTTATTAGATATGGTTAGATCCATGATGAGTTTCTCAGGTCTTCCGACATACCTGTGGGGGTATGCTTTGCTGAAATCAATCTATGTTCTGAATAGAGTTCCATCGAAGTCAGTAAATAAAACTCCATATGAGTTATGGCATGGCAGGAAGCCATCACTTACGCACATGCAAACCTGGGGTTGCCCTGCATATGTAAAGAAGATGCTTATTGACAAGTTGGAATCTAAAAGTGAGAAATATTATTTTGTGGGATATCCTAAAGAAACACGAGGATACTATTTCTATCATCCTGGAGAACATAAGATCATTATTTCTAGGCAAGCGACTTTCCTTGAGGAAGACTATGTCTACAAGGAAAGAAGTCGAAATAAGATAGAACTTGAAGAAATTCAAGAACCACAAATTGACATGGAGGTTGAAAACTTTTCTAATGACCTAGACAAGAATTCAGTGGGAGCTTCTGGTCATTCCTATGGTGAAGACTTGTCACTTGGAGGACAATCTTCAGCCAGTGGGAGTATTGATAGAATTGATGCAGTAATACAAAATTTATCATCACAACTAATGGAAGACCAAGCAATGGTTGCACAACTCCCTCCTCAGGAAGTTCATGTTGATGACACTTCTGAGGAATCTCAAAATGCTGGACCATCCAGCACAGAAGAACCTTCTCATGATCAGAACACTCAAAACACTCAAACGCATGATAACCAACTTTGTAAGTCTACTAGGATGTATAGGCGGCCGAAAAGACTAAACCTCCTTGTAGAGGGTCAATGTGACGTGGAAATTCCGGACGATGATGAACCTAGAACTTACACTGAGGCTATGTTAGACATTGACTCAAAGAGGTGGCTTGAAGCCATGAAATCAGAAATGGACTCGATGTACACAAATCAAGTTTGGAACTTGGTTGACTTTCTAGTTGGGGTTAGACCCATTGGATGCAAATGGGTCTTCAAGAAGAAGATCGATGCAAATGGTAAGGTACAAACCTACAAGGCTAGGTTGGTAGCAAAAGGTTATAGTCAACGAGAAGGAATTGACTATGATGAAACCTTTTCTCTAGTTGCGAAAATCAAGTCCATTAGGATTTTACTGCATACTATGATTACCATATTTGGCAGATGGATGTTAAAACCGCTTTCCTTAATGGTGAATTAACCGAGGAAGTGTATATGATACAACCAGAGGGTTTTACATCTGAATCGAAACCCAAAGCGGTATGCAAGTTACAAAAGTCTATTTATGGACTTAAACAAGCCTCTAGAAGTTGGAATGTTTGTTTTGACAAAGCAATCAAATCGTTTGATTTTGTCAGAAACAAAGAAGATCCATGCATTTATAGTAAACACACTGGAGGGAGTATTATTTTTATTATTATATATGTTGATGATATATTGATAATTGGAAATGATACCCTTGTCATGCAATCAGTAAAGGATTGGTTGTCCAGCACCATCATGATGAAGGACTAGGGTGAAGCCTGTTATATTCTTAGAATTAGGATCTATCGGGATAGACCTAATAGAATATTAGGGCTTTCACAGTCTGTGTACATAGATAAAGTGCTAAGACGATTCTCTATGGAAAATTCCAATAGGGGATATATTCCAATGAGTCATGGTCTCAAGTTATCAAAGAAGGATGGTCCTTCTACTGATAAGAAACTTAAGCGCATGAAAAGGATCCCATAAGCTTCGGCAATAGGATCAATCATGTACGCCATGATTTGCACAAGGCCAGATGTGGCCAATGCACTTAGCATGACTGGCAGATTTCAGCAGAATCCTGGGGAAAAACACTGGAAAGCAGTCAAGAGTATTCTTAAGTATCTTAGAAGAACTAAAGAATATTTCTTAATCTATGGTGGACAAAAGGAAATGGAAGTTACTGGGTACACTGATGCTAGTTTCCAAACATACCATGATGACTACAAGTCATAATTTGGGTATGTATTTATTTTAATGATAAGGTAGTAAGTTGGAATAGTTCCAAGCAAGCTACTGCCGCTAATTCGGTAAATCGAAGCTGAGTACATTGTTGTATAAGAGGCAGCTAAAGAAGCTGTCTCGATAAATAAATTCTTAAGGAATTAGGGGTAGTTCCTAGCACCAATATCATTGTGTTGTGACAACATTGGTGCTATTGCGCTAGCAAAGGAACTGAGATCCATGAACAACAACAAGCATGTACTAAGACACTACCACTTGATCAAGGAGATAGTGGAAATAGGAGAAATTAAAATAGAGTGTGCTCAAAGTCATCATGTTCTGGGTAACATGATGAGCATTTCGTAAACCTGAATATTGGATATATAGGTGATTGGCTCTAGGCCAAGTGGGAGATTTAAAGTATGAATGTCCTAGAGACAATCAGATTTAAAGACATTATACTTGATCACAATTATTATATATATCGTAATATATATGACACTTTTCGAAGCTTACAGACATGCGATGGATAATTAGAGTCAACAAAACTCAGAGGTTGTGTCATAAACACTTCCTCATTAAGAGTACCATGGAGGAAAGAATTATTCACATCAAGTTGCCGGAGCTCCCAACCTCGAGAAATGACTAAACTAAGAACAAGTCGAATGGTGACTGGCTTGGTAACAGGACTGTAGGTGTCAAAGAAATCAATATGCCGCTGATGGAAACCTTTAGCAACAAGACGGCCTTGAACTTATCTACCGAGCCATCAGGTTTTTGTTTGGTACGAAAGACCCACTTACACCCAGCAACATTCAGAGAAGTACTAAATCCCAAGTCCCGGTATGCAGTAAAGCATCGAATTCAGATTCCATTGCCGCTCACCAGCGGGGATCAGCTAAAGCTTGGCGGACCATAGTCGACTCGAGGTCCGAAGTCAAAGAGGCGATGGCCAAGCCACACTTCGGGTTTGGCTTTGTAATGTGAGTTTTCATGGGGTGATTATTGTGCGGGGGAGATTCAAGTGGCAATGGCGCAGGCGGTGAAAGATGACAAGGGGACGTCGGCGGTGATGGCATGGTAGATGGACCACTTGGCGGTGCTACAAGTTCTAGGAAGACAGGAGGAAGTGGAATGTCCATAGAGGCCACAGTAGAAATAGAAGACGAAGGGGATACGGGCGATTGTGAGATGGAGTTGGCAAGAGGAAAGATGTTTTCAATGAAGTGGACATGTCGAGATGTAAAGATGAGGTGGGAAACCAACTCATAACACAGATTAGCACTTTGGGTGAGCGAGTATCCTAAGAAAACATACGAATCTGAGAGAGACTCGAGCTTATGAGACGTATACGGCCGAAGCCAATGATAAAATAGATAATGGAATACACGAAGATGAGTGAGACTGGGAGAACAGTGAAATAGTTTCTCGAAGAATGACTGTAAATTAAGATTTGCTTTGGGAAGACGGTTAATGAGATAGGTAGCCATAGCAAATGCAAATAGCCAAAAGGAAAGAGGTGTGGAGGCTTGATGAAGTAAGGTTAGTCCAATTTCAACTATATGAAAATGGCGATGCTCGGCAAAACCGTTGTGTTCCGGGGTGTGAGGGGGAGTGGTTAGGTTAGTAATTCCATGAGTTGTAAAAAAAGGACAAAGAGCAATAAATTCGCCCCCATTTTTGGTGTAGAGAGTGATGATGTTTTTCTGAAAGTGGCTTTCTACAAGATTTTTAAAGTTAAGAAAGGTCGAGTAGACGTCAGATTTATGAGAAATGGTGTAAAACCAAATATATCAAGTATAGTGATCCAAGAATATGACATAGTATTTAAATCCATCTATAGAAGTAATGGGCGAAGTCCAAACATCAGAGAATAACAAATCAAGGGGAGTAGAAGATGTAAGAGGTAAATCAGCAAATGGAAGTTTATGGCTTTTATTAATATGACAAGAATTGCAAGAAAAACTTTCTAATTTACTCGATAAACTTGAAATTAACAAACGTAGTTAAATGACCTAATACTTCAGCGGAAAAGTGACCTAGACGCATATGACATAAAGGAAGAGAAGACTTTGTAGCCGTGAGGGAAGAGGAGACACTTGAAGAAACCGGCCAGTGGTACACGCCGTCCCTATGTGGTCTATGGAAAATTGTGGCCCATGTTTGCCGATCCTTCACCTGAAAATCAGAGACAGAGAATACCACATCAACGTTATTCAGTAAATAAATTTGAGAGACAAAAATGATATTTCGGGCCATATTGGGTATACATAAAGCATTAGATAGTTATAAGCCAAAAGAATCAATAATGAGGTGTCCAGTATGCGAGATGAACAAACTGATACCGTTACTGATGAAGACATTATCTGAGCCCTTATAGGGGAATGCATAGAGAAATTAGCAAGGTCGGTTGTAATGTGATGCGATGCCCTCGAGTCCAAGAGCCACTGAAAGGGTGTGGGGGAAGTGAAAGCGGTGTTAGCCGAAGGTGCGCGGCGGTTATGGAAAGTACGTCGGCTGTCGTTGGGGATTACTGACGATGAGCGGGTCATTGCGGAAGGAGGGACATCGTCATGCGTTGTGGCCTTTTTGGTTGCATAATTGAAACTTTCCTTGATAGCCGTGACCACGACCACCAGAGTGTTTAGAGTAGACGTGGCCACCAAAGTTCTGCGAGTTTGTGTTGTTCCGCGGTGGTTGATTAGAGAATTTACGCGGGGAAGCCTGCTGATATGAGGGGCACTGCTGTCTGGCAGAGTTATTGGCCGAGAAAGCGGTCACCGGGGCCAACAGAGGTGTCTGAGACTTTGTCTCAAGGTTAGCTTCATAATTAAGAAGTTTTTCAGGAAGCTTGTCAAAGGAAATAGAATTTTCACTGGCGTGAACTGCATTGGATGTTTCACGATAAGAGTCATCCAATCCATTGAGAATTTTGATCGCAAGGTCCTTCAAATCAATGGCAACGTTCATCAACAATGGATTTTATGCCCATCATAAAAGCGGTGATACTCTAAAATCCTTTCACCGGATTGTGAAGCTTGTTTTTGAGAATGGTGATGCGATCACGAGTGGGTTTGGCTTACGTATTCTGGAGGATACACAATGCACCAGTAGAGGTGCGAGAAGTCGCAAAGATAGGAATGAGCGTGGGCTCAAGAGCGCCAATAATGGCGAAGAGGATCAACTGATCATGGTGGGTCCATAAGTCGCGAGCGGTAATCACGGTGGGGGTATCTTCGGTGGTAGGAGGGCATAAATTAGATCCATCAATAAATCCAAAAAGGCCATAGCCGGTGAGAAGTACCCAAAATTGGAAGCTCCACGCATTGTAATTCGTGGATGAAAGCTTGAGAGGGGCTTGCACAGCCGGGTTAATAGCCACAAGGGCGGGAGAAGAGGCACTGGCGGAGGCATCAGACGTATTGTTTTCGGTGGAATACATGACTGATTTATGCTAGATAGATTAGATTTGAGAGTCCTAGTCCTTTAGGGATCAGATACCATATAGAAGATTGATTGAAGGGATAATTGTACCATTAATTATTCACAAGTATATAGAGTTACAAACTAGCTGAATACAATGAATGTGGACAAGTCAAATACAATGAATGTAGACTAACTACATTGTCGTAGCTATATACAATGAATGTAGACTAACTATATTGACATAATAATACGTTCCATAGAGACGAGGATCTTCCTAGCTTGCTCAGGATTGCACCACAGTATGAGACAAAGTGAAAGTGATTCAAAAATCATCACAAGTATATGGTTACCCACTTGAAACCATCATCACCCACCCGAATCATCACCATTGTCACCCAAAACCATCATCACAATCACAACCATCAATAAAATTAAATTTGCATAGCAAAATATCCAACATCTGAGTTGAAAACAAAGAAAAAAAATATATATCATTGTAAATAGCTAACAACAGCACCGCAAAAAATAAAATAAAATTTCACCACAGTACTAAAAAAAGCACCCAAACTTAATAAATGTCAGAATTTTACAGTGCTAATTTTGCAAGTAATGGACTCCAATGAGCATAAAGGTTAGTTTGTTGAAAACAAACTTGAGAATCATCTAGTGTTCTAAATCAAAATTGAGAGAAAATCACAATGTTCCCATCATATCCGACAAAAGAATCAAATTGTAAGAACATAGCACAATTTCTCAAAGCAGCAAATAGTATCAAATAAACCACGTACAACTTAAAACCATTTAAAATGCAAGCTACCTAATATGACCAATCAAAATATCATAAATTATGTTGGAGATGCAATTAACTCACATTTAGTTTTAAACAACCTATAGCCAAACGAAGACCGCTTGCAGTAGAACCAATCATCGACCAAATATACAAAACCCTATCACTCGCCATAGCCGGAAAACCCAAGCATAGATCACTGTTGCCATCGCTCAATCCCATATCATGTTACATCAATTTAGTTTTGAATTCATAACCACAATACAAAATACAAGAAAATATTTTCAAATTTATTTAAGAAACACAACACTCGATTGGTTAGGCCCAAGTCTGAATATTAATAAGTTTGTAGTCAATGATGACCATTTGAGCACTGAATCAACTCCGATCATGAGATCACCCAACCACTATTATCAACAATCAATGCATCGCTTTCGATCGTGGTAGCAGCAGCAAAGGGAGGAGGTTGCCTCTACACTGCGAAAATAGATTGGAGGGTCCTCCGACTGGAGGGGGAGTCGTGGCGGCTGATGGAGAGTTGAAATATTTCAATGCGACCACTAGATGTTGAGGAGAGCTTGACAACTATTGCTTGTCGCCATAATGGATAACAGATGTGAGTCGTGTTGCTGAGAGAAATATGACAAAGCCTAAATTGTGGAATTATATCACAATTAGAGAACAAAAATATTTTTCCCACCTTGTTTGAGCGTATCTTCATCAAAACAATAAAAGGAATTTAGTCTCATCCATTCATCTATTTGAATTATAGGATATAAGATCGGGCTATGGATTCTCACATAGGGGAGGGGTTCTCATTTGAACACTTGCACACACACACACACACACACACACACACACACACACACACATATATATATATATATATATATATATATATATATATATATATATATATTTATATTATTAGTAGTAGCCCATTTAATATTGGTGAGGATTGCAGTGTCAAAAAATATTGGTGAGGATTCCAAGTGAAATTTGAATTTAGAAAGAAGAAAAAATAAGGGTTTAAAATGGATGTGAAGTAAAACCTAATCAAAACTTCTTTAGTAAATATCTAGTTTAAGTAGCTTACACTACAAGAATTAAGTCTAGTAGGAAGAACAAAGTTTGTCCCTATACATGTTGTTTTTATTACTTTTGGTCTATTGGCACGACATGTCATCCCACGAAAGCCATTGATATAGGTATAAGCATATTGCTATATGGTAACGACTAAGTCGTTCCTAAAACTTCGATAACAATAGGCACGACTTGTAGTGTCAGCTCTACTAGTTGAAAAATGCCTTTTTGTATGGGTTAAAGAACCCATGCGGATACATCAGATATGGAAGTCCTGACTTTTCGTATGGGTGCAAGAACCCATAAGGAAAATTTAACTTTTTATATCAATTAATATATAAACCCATACGATAAGTTCCACTAAATTTTTTTTCAACCTTTTACATTTATCAACCTGTAAATTTAAAAATCACAATAGAGCTACACCAAAAAATATATATATATTTTCTAAATATATATCCTCTTCCTCTATTAAAAAAATTAATGTACAATGTCATTAAAATTAATATATTCCATAAACTAAAAAGTAAACAAATAATTCTACAATTTGTAATATGCAAAGAAAGATATTGTCTAACAATGGTGGATTTTTTGGTATATAATATAATCAATAAACGCATAGGATATCACTTTAGGAGTCTTCTAAGCCAGTGGATGAAGATAATAGCTCCCTAGCAACGGCTGCATAATTACCCTTGGAAAGGACAGGTTTTTTACTGGAAGTGATATCTCTCAATCCCTCTTCATAAAATTCATTCAAACTTGTATCATGGCTGGCAAACAATCAAGAGGTCGCTAAAGAGACCAGTGAGTTCAGTGGTTTTAACATATTTAAAAAAATAAAAAGTAACTGTACATGAAAAGGATGGACCGTTATCTTACGTATCTCTCACCAAATATCTGACGATGTAAACCAAACTGACTGTTCAACATTTTTATCACAAACATCAATTTCCTATTTGCAATATCTTAAAAGTAAACTAACAACAATTAAACAAATAAGTTCAATTATAGATATGATAATCTATTAAACATATATAGTTCAACCATAATATCTCTCAGCTGCCAATTTTATAACTTTAAATAACATCTTTAGTAAGAACCCATTACCTTCAAGAACAAGGTTATTAATTGAGCAAAGTATCTTGAAGTCATAAACAACATCAAGAAGGTCCCTTTCGAAGAAGCATCCATACAACCTTGCCAAGCCTGGACGATTAATCGTCATTTTATGTCGGGGTAAATTGACTTCATCATATACAATAATTTCAAGAATTATTACTACAATGTCAGACAAAAAGAGTATTCTGAAATGTATTGATCTGTAATAACTAACTACGTACAGCAAGTCTTCAAACTTTTCAAACTCCAAATTCAAATCACCATAAACCAATCCAAGCAACAGCTCATAAACTATACCTCCTCATATTCTCCCTTTCCCTTGATGCTACTTTCATGAGCCTCAACAATATTAACTATCAAGTTCCCCACTTCATCTTTTTCAACAAACACCGGATATTTTTCCCGATCCTCCTAAAAATGCCATGGATACTAATAATAAGCTGTAAACCTAGTTTATTAAGTCTCCCTTGTATCATGAAACTCTAATGTGGACCCTCACTGTAACTAAAACATATTCTCTCCCACAATATGAACAACTTAACAACAAAAAGTGATTATCCAAAAGTGGTGAAATTCGCTATATGAAACTAAGAAAGGTTTCCCCCAAATAGATTAATACATAAATAAAACCAAGGGAATTAAGAATGAATTACAAAAAAAAAAACACAAGAACTAAGATATACCTGAAAAATAATTCAAGAGCTCCAATAATATTTCAACAGTAACAAGTTTAACTTCATATTTTTCAACATTTATATGTAGTAATATTTTCAAAGATTTGAGGATAGTGAAATGGTTTTGGGTCTTGTTTTCCAAATAACTTTTCTATCAATTCACAATAGTTCAACTTCTAAGAACATAGTTTGTTTTTTTGTTGCTTTTTGGTTTGAAAATAAAACAAAATGTAACATCCCTATATCTTGGAGTTGAACCTGTGTTTCCAAGGAAGAAACCAAGTTGCACTAACCATCTAAACTAGAAGACTTATCTATTAAATATCGCATGTTTAGTTTATAAAATAAGTTGTTGTAATTAATCATTTTTGTATATAATCTTTTTTTGCCCTATTTCCATAATCTTTTCATGTGAGAATAATATCCTCTTTGTTATGAAAAATCTTAGAAAAAGAAGAAACCCCAAAAAATGTACACTACTTTTTTTTTGTATATATATATTTGTGTGTGTGTGTGTATTTCTTTCGTACCCCAAAATTCAAAATCCTGAATACGCCACTTCCATCAACTTTTGTTTGTATTCCATATCACAAAAATGAAATTAAGCAACATGTTATAGATATACATTGATTATTAAATATACTTCCACGCCTGCCATCACGTTTGTCATTTCATCTATTATTTCAAAGTCTACGGCTGATGGACCAAGTTGGTATTCAGGTAAACGTTCTCCATGAAGAATCTAAGTATTATATAATACATCAAACCAAGACAACTCAATATGGATTTGAATAACTTTCAACTTCTGAGACTTCAAGTTTAAATACTTGTTGCACTAGAACTTAATAATTCCTTTCTTGTTCAAAAATGACCTACACTTTTAATAATTTCTCTAGCTCCATGTCTTATCTATCACCATATTTGAAAATCTCAAAAAAAAAGTAAAATGTAAATCTTTATCTCCTCTATTTTAATTGGTTTAATATTTTACATTTATTTGTAAAAAAATACCCCTAGGTAAGATTTAATTATAAAAAAATAGAAATGTTTGAAAATTATAAAATACAATCTGAGGTTGTTAGTTTCTATAATTATTATCCATTTATTTTAAATATTTAATCAGATGACTATTTTGTGTTTATTTACAAAAACTACCCCTGAGATGTGGGTTAATTACAAAAAAAAATGCTAGAAAATTATAAAATACACCTTGAGGTTGTTAGTTCCTCTAATTATTAGCCTTCATTTTCTGTCTTTAAAAAGGAAAAATAAAAAACAATAAAGGACTTATTGCAACGACATTAACAACGAACTAAAGGACAAGTTATTGCAAAAACAAGAAGAAAAACTCAATTAATTCGTAGATAAACATCGTTTGCTAAGTTCATATATTAGAGATTAAAAAAATGAGAAATAGGTTAACCTTTTTGTATTTGGCAATTAAAGATAGTTTAAATGACTTGTTGGAACAAGTTTTATAGAATATTGGAAGGGCTTGTCGTTGCAATTATTTTGGCAATAATCCATTCATGTATATCTGCTTGAAGTTGGTCAGGGTTATTAATTGGCATTAATATTAGAACAACTTTATATTTCATATGAGTGACATGATATTGTTGCTAAAGGTGGTAGCAACAAAAAACTTGTGACCTGCTAAAAAGACTTTGTCATGCCAATATGACATCTGACCTATAGACACGACTAATAAATTTCATTCTTAAATGTGCTACTTCTAGGTATGACTCATATGTCATTGCAACTTTTCCATCCCTCTTAATATTAATTGTTTTAGTGCACACACATAATCTATAATAAATTATTAAAGGTGATTGTCCTAGTGTACTTGTAGAGCGTATGCCACATTTTCTTTATTTGATTCAAAACTATATGACTCAACCAAATGAACAATCTAACAAAATCAACAAAGCATCATCATAAAGTATATTAACCTCCAAAATTTAATAGGGAAACACATGGAATTTGATAATCAGCGTATGAGTAATTCTAAAAAAATAAGCTTTTTTATATTTGATGTTCATGTAATTCAAAATACCACTTGCTGAATGGATAAGGTATTATTGAAGATTTCTCATGTCTTTCTCTCAGTAACTCAGTGTCTCTCGTTCCAACAAATGGTACCACGTGATGCATCCAGAAATTTTGGCCACCAAGAACTGAATTCAACCGTCTTGAACCGAATTCTCGAACCAGCCAACCTGCAAAACAAAATAGGAGTGCCCCCATCATAGATACTCCAACACTTAAAGTCGGATATGTAGAAATTGATGTATATACATATAATTATACATAAAATGTATTGTGTTCAAAATAAGGGTCTGAATCCCTATATATAAGAAGTAAAATACTTGAGCATCAACTAAGTAACCCATCTCTCATAAGGAAACTAGGTCTCCTCATTCCAAAAAAGGATATCATTTCATAAGGACTCTTTATCGTAATAAACTTGGATATTTAATTAGTACTCATAAAATTAAGAGTTGGTGGGCCTTGAGGACCATTTTTGTATACCGGGATGCCCTCTCATGAACCTAACTTAACCAATCTCAAGACTAAGTACTTATTGAACCAACATAGCCTACTAGGCTAAGTGGCTTTATATTACTGACCGAGCTTCCAGTGAGCGAGGTAGATTTATTCGTTGGGCCAATGCCGAGATAGACAGCCTTACATTATTCGTGCCTAGAGAAATTTGGGCTAATTAGTATCTTTAAATATCCGTTCGGTCGGGATAACAGTATTTACCATATCAGTATTCTTTTGTTTACCCAGAAATTGGTTGTAAGTAGGTTTGAGAAAAGGATATTGCTACCCAACAAAGACGATAAATACAACAATATGTCCATTGTAGTGGATAATGTTTTCTTTCTTAGCATCATTGGATAGGCCTTTTTCACAATGCAACTATGTGAGATTAGATTACATGAGTGGTTGCCTAAAATTTGTATATTAACTATTCCACATTTGAAGAAATCATTTTTCTCGTTACCTCTTTGTTTGAAGTTCTTTTTGCCAATAATTAGGACCTAACAATTTTTATTGTTCATAGTTGATATAGCATAGAAAATGTCTTTTGATTGAACAACCTCCCATGCCAAGATAATTTCCTCCATGGATTTAAGCCCCTTGGATTAAATGTGATCAAATATTTCTCAATAAGGTTTGGGTTCATTGTTGGGGCATATATCGGCTTTAGAAGTTTGAATTGGAGGTTGCCTATATGCAGAAGTAGCCAGACACTCATAGTTGTGGCCTTCTTTATTCTTCTTTATGAATAAATGGACTGGCCATATCCCACAAGTTTGTTTCACCGAGTAACCAAACCAAGTCTTAATATACAAAACTAGAAGAAAAATAATGGCCCATCTACTTTTCAAAAATGAGAACAGGTTGTTGAAAGGTAGGTTAAAGGTTGCTCTATACTGGAAGAATTTCCATGAAAAGCAAAGCAGCAAGAGCAACATTGGTAAAGGTAGTTAATCTAAAACTTCATGTTAAAAGGTCGAGTAGTAATGGCCATTAAGTATTCTTTTTTGTAGTTTTTATTTTGCCTTTTTTATCTAAGGTTTATTACATTATTAACATTCTTATTTTCTTATTATATGTGCGAAACATTCTTATTACAATTATGGCTTATCACATCGTGTAGATTATAATTACTTTAAATAGACTACACATTACAATTTTGAAATATGCCATTCTCTTCGAACCATAATTGGTCATTAATCAAATAATTACAAACATGTAATGAATATCACAACGAGTCTTAAAATAATGTGTAAATCTAGATCATCTAAAGAAATACATTTCTCAATGAATAATCTACCAAAATTAGATTGCACAAGTTATAAAAGATAATATTGCCCTGTTCCAAAATGAATATTATTCTCAAGATAAACAAATCAAAGATACTACCATATTAAGGAAAATAAAAACAATGCATTCTAGCCATCATAATCCATGTACAATAAGTAACACAACGGTGTGTTCCAATAGAAAATATTACTCCCAAAACAAACAAAACATACATTCAACCGAAATTTTGGAAATTGAAAATAGTGCATTTGAAGAAGCATATCCAAACGAGTGAAATTATACAAGTCATAAATACAACACTACCATGTGCTCCAACGACATTGTTACTTTAACTTTTCCCCTTCGAGAAGTATTTCTATTTCTAGTGCCTCTTTCTCTTCCTTGGATAGTAGATTTCAGCTTACTAGGTTGGGTAGAACACAGATTATCCAGAATAGGTATGTCATGTATGGAGGGATCATTGGCTGTTCCATTTAAGGAAGTGAGATAGGAGGAGAGGGTGGCATTATAAGTATCATCTATTAATTTGATAACATCATTGTTTAATGAGCTCTATTTTTATCAGATCACCTAAAGCAGCATAGGCGCACTCAAAGAAAATGTTTGGCCAGATAATGTTTGGTCATGTGTGGGTAGCCTCCGGAAAAGAAAATATTAGAATGGCATATGTACACATCTTTTCTCTATTTGCTTATGATATATCTTTCTTGTACATGTCAAATACTATTTTGACCCAAAACTTGTAGGATATTGTAGTAGAGATGCCCTCGCTCTCGAATTTCCTTAGTATCCCCAATGGGTCTATACTTTACAATGTAAGTAAACTCCCTGTGGAAATAATTATTCACGATGCACCTCTATCGAATTATAATGTTCTCAACGCCGAATTGGCCATCATCTTGAGGTTTTGGTATAATATCGACTTTCTCAATAAAATTTTAGCCTTTTTAGTCTTCGCCATTGAATCATAGTCCTTCTAGAACTCAACAACAACTTTCATGGGTGTTGCTAAATCGTATTGGTTTAAGGAACATTTTCAGGCTACTCATACGTTTGATGAAGTTATCATAATAGGCCTGCATGGCATCACTCCTTTGAGTTGAATGCTTGCCAGCCCAAAACATGTGGTTTAAGTATACTGGAACCCAATAGTTTATGTTTCCCTACAAACTCTTAAACCATTGGTTAACTTCAATTCCTTGTCTGGGGAAAAAAATCCATCATTGGTTTGAATGATTCAATTAATTAGCTATCGTAAACAATAGAATGTGACTCAGTTCTGGCATAGTCTTTATCACGAAATCCCCTAAAATTATATGGTAACTTCTTCGTGATATACCACATACACCATTATTGAGTTGTGTCTAACATCACCTCTCTCAACGCATTCCTGATGATATCCACTTGATTGTTCATGATACATATTGGGTGAACACACACATTACTTCACCCTAGTTTTTAATGAACCATTTCAAAGACGCATTGTCTTCATGGTCAAGCAAAGAAAAATCCAAAAAGATGGATTGAAGATGTTGATTAACCCCCACCATTGTATAAATGACATATCATACTTATTAATGAGGTAAATCGTAGTTCACATCATCATGGAAGTCCTTGTATGCCGCTCTACTACAAGGATGAATCCACATCATATTAAGTAACTGCTTATAGTGTCCATCATAAAAAAGAGGTTTGCGTCATTTTTATGCATTCTTATAAAAAGTCTTCTCATAGACTCTATATCTCCTTCGCTAAGTCTTAACCTTCTTGTGTTTTCAATGTGATTCCTGGTATCTTTTGCATGACATGACAAGTTTTCAGGACCTTCAGCAATCACCTAATCCATTTAAATACTCTTTTATGGTGGTATATGATTTTAAATGCCTTAATTATTCTCTTCAGGTGGGTGGTTATACTCCTATGACAATGCATCAAAATCGAATTGACTGGTAATAATTCATGGTTATGAAATTCAATCATTTATGGAATTACCCATGTGCCTTCCTCCATCTTTTACAATACTTAGGGATGCAAGACAGTTATATTTTTTAGATTTGTTTCATCATTAGGTTTACGGGCTTTATAACATGTATATAAAATGAGCTTCAAATCATCCCTCGTCAGCTTTTGTATCTGATTTTATGCTGAAACCATTTCACTTTCCGTGACCTAGGTAAGCTTTGTTAAAGCTTTTCAAGCTATCATAATGCTTGACTGGAAACAAAAAAGATTCACAATATAAGTTGTTTTATCATGCATAGTTTTTAATGGTAAACCTGTAAGGTTATTAATATGAATGTAGAAAAAAATTGTTTAGTCTTCCATAGTTTTCAATAGAGATGAAGCGTAGCCATGGCTTTTAATGTAAAATAAGTTATTTGTCTAGCATAGTTTTTCTCTAAGAAAAAATGTATAGTTTTGGTTAAGAAGTACAAGGTTGTTATGTCGTATTTCTCAATAGTAATAATGTATAGTCTGGTTATCAAAGAATAATGTTGTTTTGTCCTGAATAGTTTTTGTTTATAATAATATATAGTTATGAAAAATAAGGTTGTATTATCTGGATAATTTCTAATCATAATATTGTATTATTATGGTTCTGAACAACTAAAATTATAGATTTAAAAGGATAGTTGTACCTGTTCGAGGATCATCATCGTCATTCTCATTTTCTACTTTGTCAGGATGTTCAAAACTATCTTCTTCAAGTGATATTTAATGATATTTCATGAATATAAGTATTTAAACAAGTATGACCATCTTCTTCATTGGAAACAGTATGAATATATGGTTCATACATGGAAATAACTTCATTCTCGGTTGAATAATTCCGAAACATGCTTCCTTTAAATCTAATAACAGAAGGCGTGTGTTCTATTCAGCAATAGTAGAATCGGGGCTTACACCTTGGAACACAACATAGAGTTTTCTTGGCATCGTTCTTATCTTCATTTCCACCAATGGAAGAAAATGGCATATGAGATTTGAACCCTAGATTAACTATTGAGAGAGAGAGAGAGAGAGATGAATAGTTATTATTTTTTGGGATGCTTAGAGAGAAAGTCACATTGTATATGAGAGATAGTCCCCAAACTTCAATAATATCATAAACTAATATGATCTGTATTTATATCATATCACGTTATAAAGTAGGTCATGTGAGAGCGATTTCAAACTATAAGACCACTTTTTTACCATACTCATTAGTTGACTCACCCCAATCATTTCATTTAATAAAAAATTAAAAATATAAGCGCACGCACACATTTCTCTCTCCCAGATAAGCGCTCGCACACATAAGTGTGCTCCCCCTACCTCTAGGCACTGGTCGCCACCACCAACCGCTGTCGTCATTCACCGTTCTCTTGTAGCCCATCGTTCCCTTGATTTGTACATATTTATGTGTATTTTTTGTATAATTTTATATCTTGTTTTGTATGCTTTATTTGGGTTTGAGTCGTGTTTTATCTCATTTTTTTCTTGTTCTGCGATTTTTGTAACTGTTGTCGTATATTTAATATTTTTCAAATTTTACTTGTATTTGTGTAGATTTTTGTGTTATTTTGCTTTTCTTGGTTTTAGGATAGTTGAGCAAGCCCAAGCACATTCTATAGGATCAAAATCGGATCAGTTTGATGAAAAGAAAACTCGAGCCCACAAAGCACAACCATCGATCGACGCCCTATCGACGCGTCACTTCTGCCTGCGTCGACTGCATAGCGTTGACCTACTGGTCGAGCCTTACCCGCCACATCGATCGACAGGGCATAAAAGTGTCATTGACACACGACCATTTTCCCTCCATGGATCAACACCATATCAATGATAGAGACACCGTCGACTAATGACTGATCGATGGTCGATCGACAGAAGGCTATTTTTCAGCCATTTTGACAAAATCACTATTTCTCCCTTAACTTCACCTATTTAAACCTACAAACCCAGCTGGATTTTGGTAACCTTTGAAACCCTTAGGGTTGAGAGCCCAAACTTTTGTTTAACCTTATCCTTTCATCCTTTTGCACTTTCAAGCATAAACCATCCTTAGAGTCCTAGTTTGATTGGTTAGTTGAATCTTAGTTTAGCCCCTAGATTAGTTTAGTTTGTAGTTTGGAGTAGTTTAATGTACTTGGTGTATCATTTTCTCTTTCGGATTTCAAGACTTCGGAAAAGCTATCTACTCAGGGTAATTTATAGTTCATGTTCTCTTACTTTTTTTTGTCTTTGTGATTTCTATGAATGTTTGATGTAATTTATCCTCTCTTGTTTGGTTTATAGATTATATATTTTATATTTTCTTGTGTTGTTGATGAACCTTTAAATTTACACCATTGTTGTCTTCTTCTTGTTTTCAAGCTTCTTTACCCTTTCAGCATAATGTAGAAAGTTGGTAATGAAAGGTAGATGGGTTTTTCCAAAGTCATTTTCTTGCATGTGGTTGTTATTGTAGTCTAGGTTCTTGCTATGATTTATGTTCAAGCTTGTTGTAATATTTTTGACTTTCTAGTTTTAGTTTAATGTCTTTTCCCTTAATACTCTGTGTTAATTTATTTGTGCTTTTAGTTATGAATTAATGATTTAACTAGCTTTTCTTCTGGACTTTAGTTATATTCATACTTGCCCTTAAATTATGTTATTACATTTCTTGATGAGTTTAGATTATAATTTATGGGTATAGGGTTTAAATGACTTTATAACCATCAATTGGCAAATATCGAGTGTGTAATTGAGAGTCGGGATTGACAACCCCGTTTGTAGATTAAGTGTTTGATAAATTGCCAATTGGTCGTGGGACGAATTTGGAACCCTACACCCCCATTTTATCAATCTTTTTAAAGTATTCAGTTCATTTCTCATCATTTAAATCGTCATCTTAACTTTTCAAAATTCAAAATTCAAAATTTGATAGTGTTTATAGGATAGCTTTTTCTTTAATTTCACTTTCGCGATTCAAATACAAAATTTGCTTCCGATTACTCTTCCTCGAGAGATTTGACTTGAGTCACCTCACCGCACTATGATCGACCCCATTCTCTTGCGGCCGATCCTTAAATTTTTGTAAAATGTTGGGTGTTTATGATCAATCCACCCATGACGATTTTTTTAACAAATTTTATTTAGTTTTAAGTGTAAAATTTGTAGGTCTATGGTTTTGAAAATAAGTATCAGTATATGATGTTGTTTTCAATGTTAACCAACACTGAAACCAACATCGACCAGAGTTTAAATAAAATATGAAGCGGAAGTTTAAACTCAAGAACACAACAAATTAAATTCAGTTCACAAGTAAAAGTACTTGTGAACTTGGGTGTACAAACTCGAAAACTATATTACTTTCTTTGTTCACGATCAATACAAAACGATAAGAAGTAATATATGAAAACTAAAGTATCAAACATATGATACTAAATACTTTTCGCCTAGATGAAAAGATCTTCTCCGTTGGTTACGCAACTTCGAAGAACTTCTTGATCTCGAACAGTGGTTCCAAGTAATTATCTCGCTTGTGTATTCTTCCTTGCATTTTGCGTCGCCTGCTTTCTCTTAATTTCGTGCATCTTAAAAGTGTATCCAAGCCTTAGTATTCTCTTGTCTTAAATGGACAATCCTAGAATCCTAGACTTGGTAAACAAGTAAAACAAATTCTAAACACAATCTAGGAAACTAAATAAAGTCTTATACACAAACTAGGAAACAAAATCCAGAGCCCTAATTTATTTTGTGCCCAAGAAAGGCAAACAAACAAAATATGAATTATTCCCAAGAATAAATTCCCAACAATCTCCCTCTTTTGCCTTTATGGACAAAATACTAAGACGCAATAAAAATCAAACTAAAAACACTAAGACTCCCCCTAAATTGGAAAACTCACCCTAAATAAAATAACCAATGTTTAACAAAACACCAAACCAACAATAAAACCCAACATTTTTCATTCAGCCACTTATCTAAACAAAAAACAAGGAACATATTGACTCCGCACCCTCTTCGAACGTCGAGGGGAGGTCGAAGTTCCTTCACCCCGATCCTTTCTCTTCTTCAACAGTCTCTTCATTTTCCTCAATGCCTTGTTACGAGAACGGATCTTCTTCCTTCTTTTCTCACGAGCAATACTCGCCAAAGCCTCGGCATCATCATCATCATCAGCCTCATCCTTATCAGCATCGCCATCATCATCTCCCCCTTTTTGGACTGAAGGCAAGAGGACCTCTATAAAGGAAACCCAAAGAGCCTGGAGCTGAGCAACCTGTTTGTCAATCCAAGCAACATGCGCATGAACAACCTAGGCAGAAATGTTAACCATGTTGGTACCAGTGTTGGGAAGAACGGAACCAACACCACTAGCAACACTTTCCTGAAAGGGCGCTTGCCAAGGGAGATCAATAAACCTCGCACCAGATATATGTTGGGCCCGCAAAGCGAACCACTATGCCTCACTAGTAAGCATGTCTGTCGGAGTAAGTGTCAAGCCTTGATTCTCAAGCACGCAAAAGATCAGGGAAGGAAAGCACAACGAGGACACGTACTTGGTTGTGGCAATTTTAGTAATTGTGTCAAACATATGCTGCCTAAAGCTAAACAGGATCCCTCTCCCAAGCTTGTACAAGAACTGGGCCTAAGGCCGCATAACACACGTAGTGTTCTTAGAGGGAACCCAGTTACAAATGGCCACCTTGTGTAGAACAGAGTAAAGAGAAGAAAGACGGGTGCTCGGCAACTGCTCAAACCATGTATTCACCATACCACAGACAGGAACGAGATGACCTCATTCATGTCATCCATAGTGGAATGACCCCAATATGATTCAGTCACAAATAGCTAATCAATTAAATCAGGAGTAAAACTAAAAACCCTTCCACGTACAAAAGCTTTTCCATAATTCACAGACTTAAGATCAATAATGGAAGGCACCAAATTTTCATAAAACTCCAGGACTATATCGCGGACAAAAGGCATAGCGGTGGAGACAGTGGAGTACATACCTTTATGCTGAAAGAAGGCAATTAAATTTTGCTTCTCAAACACCTCAACAGGGACTCGGCGCTTAGCAAGCAAATGCCGAATTTGGTACTCGGAAAACAACTCATCGGCCTCGGCAGTCAGAAACTTCTTGGAAAATAGCTCCATGTCTTCAAGATCAATGGTCCAAAAGGGAGTGCAAGTGGAGTAATGGGAGTGAGAAGAGGTATCTGATCTGATCGATTCGTGATCAGGAGAAGCAGACTGGGTTTGAGGTGATGTTGGTATGGGGTAATCAACATGAGAACCAACATTGCCCATTTTTGCTGCCTTTGTCTTCTTCTTTTCTTTCTTGTAAGTAGACAAGATATCACGAAAATAAGAGGAATCAGGGGAGTACTCGAATAGATCAGAATCAAACTCGGGTTGAGTTTCACAAACAGGAGATGGAGGCGGATCATTAGAAACCGGTCTGGAGGAACTTGTCACCTCCCCTGAGAAAAATTCCAAAATAGTATAAGGAGGAGACAAATACTCAGTTTCAGTAGAACCTGGGGAAACCTTGATGGACACCGGAGGATTTTTCTTGTCAGCTAGCCTCACAGTTTGCTTCCGGCGAAGTGTCTTCTTCTTTGTCAGGCTTGGATAAGGAGGAGGCACCAACGCCACAACCGGAGTAGCAGCAACTTACTCATCATCATCAGGGTCCATCATCATGGTGACGTCCTCAGCAAGGTTTATGTGCTTAATCGGCACATTGCTCCTTGGCCTGCTTGGCTTTTTGGAATGGCCGGTGGCACCACACTAGTAGGAATATTGCGAAACCTCTGGGATCTCTTCAGGGTAGGGTTCCCAATCGGTCCAAATGTGTTGGCGACAAATGATAAATCAGGGGTATTGTCAACATCTATATCGTTTCTGGGCTGCCCTGGAAATACCTGTGCTTCTGGAGCGGTGTCGAGCGGCGCAGGAACAGGCACAACATCTTAAGACTCGTGCGGCGGTGAGGGAATCGGCGATGTTGTTATCGGTGGTGGGTTTGTAGGAGAACCACCACCTACTTCAGCGCGAATGTCCAGGCCATAAATCTTTGGGAAATTCACAGGGACCTGTTCGCCAGAACGGCGCGCGCCTACCGGTAACTCATGGATATTTGATGCAGAAGACGGGTTCGTCATCCTGAGAATTTCAACAAAACACAAAAGAAACAGCAAAATCGAAACAAGTGGAGTAGTTTGTGAGAGGTGGAGAGTTTAATTTCAGAGGGTTTATGGAAAAGTGGGGCAAACGGTAAGAATATCAAGTTTTTAAGCCTGCCAAAAAGTGACCGTTGCGAAGGAGAGAGAAAAGTGAAAATAAAAGGAAATAACCCTAATTTACCTTCCAGCGGATTTGAGGCCCAAAAATGATTATATTTCCTTTCTAAGCAAACACCACTCCCCCTTAATGTAGGATACATGACCCCTAACCACTTAACCATTATCTCATTAATTCTGAAATTAAAAATCGCACGACTCTACTATAAAATCAACCGAAATATAGAGCTGAATTAATTGAACCATCACCACAGTAGAGTTAATCTTGTGCAGGATGAATTTTCACTCTCCAAATTAAACTCGTTATTACCTGTCCAACCGTCCGATTACAACTCCACTGAAACACTTGGTTAGCAAGATTCAAAACAATTAAGAGAATTCAAGGTTCACACAAACACAAGCAACATAGTTCCTTACAAGAAGGCATCTTCTCAAAGTATGAATGTCCTATTGGATGCCTAAAATTCATGACCTAACAATGTTAAAATAATTCATATTATGGTTTTAGTGACTTGATCAGTGTTGCTTTTCATGAATGATGACATTATAACCAACATTGCTTCAGGCGAAGACAATGAAAACAGACCCCTTAACCCAAGTTAATGACTACGTCAAAATCACTCGATAAGGTGAAATTTAAAGATTGGATCATTTTTTTAATCCAGATTTTCTTCATCTTTTTAGAGATTTGAAGAGAAATAGCTTATCTTAAGCAATTGTTGTTAACACCTCTTGTTTTTGGACCTGAAAGAAAAACAGTTTCTGCGGGAAAGTTCCACAATCACCTAATTGAAGAGGTTAGTCTTTTTGTCATCACTCTTATTACAACACATGACCTTATTGTACTTTCAACCAGACTCGATGCATTCAGATTATGTATGAAAAAGAAAATAAAAATACATGCAAAAGTATACAGATGTTGTGACCGATGTCAGTTTGGGGTGTCACAACATCAAAACCAACATTGACTTAAACAATGCACATACCGAGATCTCTTCTCAAACGAGAGAAGGTCTCGAAATCTAATGCCTTTGTGAAGATGTCAGTAAGCTGATTGTCTGTTCCTATATACTCAAGGCTAATTATCTTCCTCTCAACCAAGTCTCGAATAAAGTGGTACATTATGTCAATGTGTTTTATACAAGAATGCTGGACTGGATTTTTCGAGATATCAATGGCACTGGAATTATCACAAAGCACCATTAATACTCTACTGTGTAGACCGTAGTCCTCAATCATGTGGTTCATCCACAACAATTGTGTACAAGCACTTCCAGCTGCAATATACTCAGCTGCAGTTGTAGAAAGCGAAATACGATTTTATTTTTTGCTATACCATGAGATTAGATTATTACCCAAGAAAAAAAAGCCCCCTATAGTACTTTCTTTCCACAACATCCCTAGCGCAGTCCGAATCAGTATACCCCACACGTTCAGTACCAGTTTCTTTAGAATACCAAACACTTAATTCAGTAGTACCAGCAATGTATCTTATGATTCTTTTAACAGCTTTTAAGTGTGACTCTTTTAGATTTTACTGATATCTAGCACACAGACACACACTATACATAATATCTGGACTACTTGCTGTCAAGTACAAAAGACTTCTTATCATGCTTCTATACATGGTGTTATCAACACCGTTACCAAAATCATCTCTCGACAGTTTCACAGTTTTGCCCAGTGGTGTTTTCTTATGCGTTTCACTCTCCAACCCAAGTTTCTTAACTAAGTTCTTAGCATACTTGGATTGAGAAAGGAAAATACCATCATCCAGCTGTTTGATTTGCAAACCAAGAAAGTAAGAGAGATTACCTTCCATGCTCATCTCAAATGTTTCGCACATTCGAGTTATAAACTCCTTTACCATCTCATTAGTAGATCCAAAAATAATATCATCTACATAAATCCGGACAATCAAGATGTACTTATTTGACCTAAGGAGAAATAAGGTTTTGTTAACTTCTCCTCATCTAATATTTAAAAAGGGCAAGTGTTGAGTCAACCTCTCATACCAAGCTCTAGGAGCTTGTTTTAAACCATATAAAACTTTTTTTAGTTTCAAGACAAAGTTTGGTTTTTGGGGATCTAAAAATCCTTTAGGTTGCTCAACATACACTTCTTCACTTAAAACTCCATTTATCAAAGCACTCTTTATGTCCATTTGATGCAGAGATATT
The DNA here is from genome assembly GCA_014905375.1 of Phtheirospermum japonicum. Classification (NCBI taxonomy): domain Eukaryota; kingdom Viridiplantae; phylum Streptophyta; class Magnoliopsida; order Lamiales; family Orobanchaceae; genus Phtheirospermum; species Phtheirospermum japonicum. The sequence goes on along the minus strand of BMAC01000062.1, from coordinate 305,060 downwards.
TTCATGTGACAAGCAACAGCAAGTAAAAGTCTTACCGACTCAATGCGAGCAACAGGGGCAAATGTCCCATCAAAGTCGATGCCTTCAATTTGAGTATACCCTTGTGCAACCAATAGAGCTTTGCTCCTCATCTGTTTTGTTATTGAAGATCCACTTTGTTTCTGTCATATGAGATTTCTCTGGACGAGGGACTAAATCCCAAACATCATTCTTGGTAAATTGATCTAACTCCTCTTGCATTGCCTTTATCCAGAATTCATCCTTGAGAGCATCCTCCACATGCTTGGGCTATGTTTTTGAAAAGTACAAAGACTCTTGAATTTTAGAATAGTTAGTAGACAAACAGACATACCTAACCATTTCTTTGAAGTTTATCTGGCATTTTCTTGTACTCCTTTCATCTAAGTCTCCAATGATTTGGCCCGTGGGATGGTTCCTCTGAATTCTGGATGGAATATCCCTCTGATGTAAATCAATGGGGTCAACTGGATCTTCCTCTTCTGTTTTAGATTCTGATTCTGTGGCAGCTTGAGTTGATGTTGGGTCTGATGTTGTGTTCCCAGAACCAACATCGATATCAACATCATTGGGTTCTCTGGTTTCAGCACCTCCATGTTCATTTTCTGTACCTGCACTATCATCCACACCAACCGTGACATTATCTTGAGGATTTTGATCATAAACGAGATCATTATTCTCGGTAGGTTTGACACCACTCATCAAATCATCGAACATGACATTGACTGACTCAAACATGCTATGTGTTCTAAGGTTAAACAACCTATATGCATGACTGTTTTGGGAATATGTCATGAAGATGCATTTGTCACTTTTTGAGTCCAGTTTAGCAAGATGATTTCTATCATTGAGCACATAGCAAATACATCCAATAAACATGAAATTAGCTCAAGTTCGGTTTTTTACCCAACAATAACTCATAGGGTGTGACACATGACCCTGGTCTAAAATGAACCCTATTTATTATATGACATGCAATATTCATAGCTTTAGCCCAAAAAAGTTTTGCAATGCCATTAGAAATGAGCATAGTTTTAGTCATCTCAGCAAGAGATCTATTTTTACGTCTATCTATGCCATTTTGTTGGGGAGTGATTGGTGATGAAAACTCGTGACTTATACCTTCACTTGAACAGTATTTTGAAAAAGATGCATTCTCAAATTCTTTTCCATGGTCAGTTCTAATCCTACCAATATTCACACCAAATCTCACACAAAGACTCTTTGCAAGATTTTTAAATGCTTCAAAAGTCTCAGATTTCTCTTTTAAAAATTCTACCCAAGTGAAACAAGAAAAATCATCAACAATGAGTAGTACATACCTTTTACCACCAAGACTTTCAACCTCAAGTGGTCCCATAAGGTCCATGTGAAGGAGTTCGAAACAACATGAGGTAGTGAGACTCTGAACTATTGGATGTGGCACCCTGACCCGCTTTCCTTTTTGGCACGCCTCGAATATAGGGATGATCTTGGTGTTGAGCTTAGAAAGCCCATTCACAAATTCCTCTTTGGCTAACCTATCCATCATTTTGTAGTTGACATATCCAAGTTTTTGATGCCACACCTCAACATCACTTAATTGAGATAATTTTAAAAAGGCATCACTTTTGATTTGGTAGCAGTTATTTGAAGTCCTCTGACCAGTGAGGATACAAGCTCCATTTTCCTCATAGACTTCACATTTCTCACGGTTGAATTTGACACCAAACCCATCGTTGCAGAGTTGACTTATGCTTATCAGGTTAGCAGTAAGTCCTTCTACCAGCAGCACATTTTCCAGAGTTACAATGCCGGGAACATTGAGAGTTCCTTGGCCAATGATTTGGCCATTTGCACCTCCACCATATTTTACTTTTCCACCTCGAAATCTGACAATATTGGAAAGTAGGTCTTCCGATCCGGTCTTGTGCTTGGAGCATCCACTGTCAAAGCACCAGGCTTCAAGGACGTGGGATTTCAGTGAAGTACAAATCATATTGCACTTGATATCATTTTTCTTGACCCAAACCTTTTTGAACCTGGTGTTGGTTTTGGTTTTGGTTTTCAAGAAACCAACATTGGATTCAGCAGACACCCTGGTTCTCTAAAAATGTCTTATTTCGCCAATAATCTTCCAGCAGAAAGGTTGAATGTGACATGGTTCACCACAGTGATGACAAACAAACTGTCTTCTTCTCTTCTTATGACATTTGGTCAGTTTCTATTTTGATTTGATGCTTACGTTGGCTGATTAAGTTTGTACCCAATTCCATGCTTTGAGGTTTCTGGGAAACTCATCTCCAGGATTTTGTCGAGTTTTGCCTTGCCTTTGTTGAGATTCGTGATGGTTTCTTGAACCTTCTTCAGCTCAATTTTCACTAGTTCTAGCTCAACATTCTTTTTGGTGAGCGACGACTCCAATCGGACATTTATATCAAGTTGGTCATTCTTTTCCTTGGTTAGCTTGTCCACCTCTTTCATAATATCCTTGACCCCTAGTACCTGTTTTCCCCAACTAACAAACAGTTATTTATGTTCATTACTCAGATGCTCGTACTCTTCAAGATAATCAGTAGCCTCTGCATTCAGGCACACGATGTTGGTTTCGATGTTACCAACATGGATATCTCTGTCCCACACAACATTAGTAAATAAATATGGAACAGGTTCAGGCGAGTCAGAATCGCTGACATCCTCAGTGTAGTCTGTAACAACCATGCTCTTTTTCCTGAGAGTGTTAGCACACTCATTCTTGTAGTGCCCCCAACCCTTACATTCATGACATTAAACTTCACTGAGTGGTTTCGGGGAGCTGGACGCATTGGATACCGTAGGCGAAGACTGGGATCTGGAGAGAGTGTGCCAAGTGAACTTTGGTGTAGGCACCTGTGGCTTGGTCTTTGTACTTGATCCTCTAATGTTGTTCTTATTCTTTAGGAAGTTATTAAACAGTTGGGTCACATAAGATTCTTCTTCTTCCTCGAGAGTGGTGGGTTCCATCTTTCAGAACCCCTTTCAGATCAAACTCCTATTCATGTTCATCGTTGTCAGAGTTAATATCGGAGGAGAGAGCAACATTCTTTTCTTTTGAGTTGGAACCAAGGTTTTCCATCTCAAATGTCTTGAGAGAGCCAACTAAAGCATTGAACTCTATGTCATTAGTGTCCTTGGATTCTTCTATGGCGACCACCTTAATGCTGTATTTCTTTGTAATGGATCTCAGTAGTTTTCCCACAAGACGTGAGTTTGTTACTGCTTCCCCAAGCCCTGCACACTCGTTTGCAATGTCTGAGAGTCTCATGGCGTAGTCCATGATGGACTCCTTTTCATCCATCCTCATTGCCTCAAAGGTAGATGTCAGTATTCTCAGTCTTGATCTCTTCACGCTCTGGGTCCCTTCACATACACTTTGGAGTGCGTCCCATACATCCTTTGCTGATTCACAGTTCTTGATACCTCTGTAGTAGTTTGAGTCAACATATTCACACGGGGTGGTGATGCATTTAGAGTTCCGATTTGCAACAGCTACTTCCTCAGGAGTCCAATCTATTTCTTTCTTGTCGACGGTATCACCTTCACCATCAGTGACATGTGGCTTTTCTCATCCAACCAGAATGGTTCTCCATGCACGTTCATCGATGTTCTTTATATGCCACCGCACCTTTTGTTTCCAGAGAGAGTATTTCTCCCCATTGAGTATCGGAGGCCTTGGGTGGCCTTGAGCATCCATAGAACCTAAACAAATAAGGATCAGTACTTAGTAGTTAAGTAACACCGCTGTAGATGCCAATTGTAAAATTTGTAGGTCTATGGTCTTGAGAATAAGTATCAGTATATGATGTTGTTTTCAATGTTAACCAACACTAAAACCAACATCAACCAGAGTTTAACTAAAAATATGCAACGGAAATTTAAACTCAAGAACACAGCAAATTAATTCAATTCCCAAGTAAAAGTACTTGTGAATTTGGGTGTACAAACCCGAAAACTATATTACTTTCTTTATTCAGGATCAATACAAAAAGACAAGAAGTAATATCTGAAAACTAAAGTATCAAACATATGATACTAAATACTTGTAGCCTAGATGAAAAGATCTTCACCGTTGGTTACGCAACTTCGAAGAACTTCTTGATCTCGAACAGTGGCTCCAAGTAATTATCTCGCTTGTGTTCTTCCTTGCGTTTTGCGTCGCCTGCTTTCTCTTAATTTCGTGCGTCTCAAAAGTGTATCCAAGCCTTATTATTCTCTTGTCTTAAGTAGACAATCCTAGAATCCTAGACTTGGTAAATAAGTAAGACAAATCCTAAACACAATCTAGGAAACTAAATAAAGTCCTATACACAAACTAGGAAACAAAATCCAGAGCCCTAATTTATTTTGTGCCCAAGAAAGGCAAACAAATAAAATAGGAATTATTGCCAAGAATAAATTCCCAATAGTAAGCGTCTCGTCTCCCTCATTCCAAATTCAGAATTGTATTTACAATTTATTAATCCAATCATAATAGATCTGAGGTTAAAGTCACAAAGACATTAACTTCAACATCTGATTTACAATGATTAATCTTGACAAACTCCAGCCGATCACTACCTCTGAACTCCTCTCGTTCCAGTCTACAAAAATCGCAGGAGGAATACATCAGAATCTACTCATATTGAAGTATTATGAAACTAACTAAAAGTATCGCAAATGAAATTATAAGTAAAAAAAAGCATATCAGAATTTCTTCAGTTTAAAGTATCACATATTCAACTAATGTATCGCAAATTCAAGTAAAAGTAAAACATACTATATTTTTATTTTTACATCTTTTTTTAATAAAAATTAAAGTTTCATAAGAAGTTATTAAATTTAGTTAAAATATCACCCACATATATATATATAATTTAGTTTTTTTTTCCTTACATCAATGCCTTTTACATATAAGTAATTAAAGTATCACAAAATATATTTAAAATATCTCCTGCTTTCTAATACTTTTACTGCATTTTGTAATAATCAATAAAGAACTATAATATATAGTATTTGTACTTAAAGATTTTGATACTTTTAACTTGTGATACTTTTACTGCATTTCGTGGTACTTTTAAATAAACTATAATATATAATTCTATTACGTACAAGTTGAGATACTTTTAGCCAAATTTATGATACTTTACAATAATTTATAATACTCTATATAAAATTATAATATACTCCATTCATATAAAGTTGTATACTTTTATCTCAAATTATGATACTTTAACCTAAATTTGTGATACATTGAGAGTAGTTGGTAATATATTTATATGATCATCAATCTAAATGGAATAATCAAAGTGGATTCCTTGTTGATTACTCGAGTTACAATGAAAACCAAAAAATTGATGAAGGAAATGTCCGAATTAGTTTGATAATTAATAAGATCGATAAACTAAAATTTTGTCATTCTAGGCCATCGGATTCGATGGAAACAATGCTAAATAAATACGAATACAGCAGGGGGGAGGGGGGGAGAGATAAAAAATAAGTAGAGGAAAATTATACAGAGTTATATACAAGCTTCGACCCCCCGTATAGTATTTCTTTAATTGAATTATTAGATGGAAGTTCCTTAAAAAGTTCCATTTTCTTTAAAAGATTCTGAACAATTTTTGTAGGTTGAGCACCGAAATCTTATGTCAATTTGTATTTCACATGAAGTTGTGAAAAATTTAGCTAAATTTATGGTACTTTTAATGCAACTTACATTACTTTTATACATAATTATATACCTTAACGTGATATATTCTTACCAAAATTGTGATACATTTAGTTGATGTCATACTTTAAGTGCAATTTATAGTACTTTTTTTGATAAAGTGTGAAAAATATATTTAAAAAAAGGAGAAAATGAAACGGGGTGGGGGGTGGGGGTGCGAGTCCCCTACACGACAAGTAGACATTAAATAGAAAAAATTTGGGGGGCCGAATTCTATCAGGACCAATCATACTCTAAATAGTTGTACAATTGACTATCTTTTAGATGCTCGGGAGCATATTCTAAAAGGGGCAAAACATTAATCAGAGGTGGGTGGGTAATGGTCAAAACGAGAAAGATCATCCTCGAGGGTCGCTAAATCTGGTTCAAGATCGTCAATGTCGGACCATCGTACACCGGCATCCATAGACATAAATTGATGAGGGATAGAGGGCCCTGGATCATCGAGTGTAAACTCGTGAGAGGGGTGGCTCGCTATGATCTTGTCCTTAACTCTTTGTAAAAGAGATTTTGATGTAATGTTAGGATCGTAAATCATGAGGGTACGATCAAAAGGGGCTACAGGGGTAGACGAAGCGGGAGAGTTAGTCCCAAGGACTGGAGCCGGTGTGCCACGCACGGCACCTCTGGCTAAGAAACTGCACAAGGGGAGGTAACGAATTAGAATGGAGAGAGGTGTAGAGGCCCTCCCCAACAGAGGGGGTGAAGAAACTGGAACAACAGAGGGTTGAGGAGCAGGGGGAGTTGGAAACGAGGCGGCGCGGGGCGGAGACCCCATAACGACGTCGGGCTGTAACGCGTCAAAGGCATTGGAAGTCGTCAAAGGGGGATTTGCAGGCTCGGGGGTCCATACGGGTGTGAACCCTGTGATTCGAATCAGAACGTTGGAGGCGTCTGGTGTTAACCGTATGCCAATCGTCCAAGTTAGCGTTCGGAACGACGTGAGGTTTAATAGAAGGGCAAGAACCAACCAGATGTCCAACCGATTTACAAGAAGAACAAAAACCCGGAAGGTTCTCGTAACTAATGGAAACATACCCGCAGTTCCCTTACGTTCAATCATCACCGTCTCATGCAATGTATTTTCGAGGTTGACCTCAACAAACACCCGAACAGAATGGCCAATTGTGCCGTTAATGGAACGCTCATCGATTTGTAGAGGGGTGCCAACAACTCTAGCGATATTAAGGATAAAAGAGAAGTCCTAATATTCAATCGGCAGTTCATAAATACGAGTCCATACCTTTGGCGAAGCGGAGGTGGATTTGTACGGGTTGATGAAGTCTGGAGTCCAAAGGGAAAGCCGAATAAAACTATTGCCAAACTTCCAAGAGGACTTGGCGGATGCGCGTGCCCTGTCAACGGCCGAAGAAAACAAAATGCTGACAAGGCCCTTGCCAAGGGGAACAAAGCTTCAAGGTATTTATAGTACTTTATATTTATAATTATTATAATCAAATTTTAGTTACAAATTACTTGAATTATATGAAATCTGATTGTATTTACAATATCTAAACTTAGATTGAACAATGAAACATCATACTTTTAATAACCATGATCGAGCTAAAGACGAAAATCTTCTTGCACTTGAACTTTTATTTTTTAGGAGAAATTGTCAAATATTCCTTCAAGTGTAGGTTCATTTGCCAATTAATTATACATCCAATCTTAAGTCAAATAGTGCCTATTTTTTACCAAATAGTCCAAAGTTGTGATATGAATATACCACAATACCCTTACTATGAAGAAACTAATAATAATAATAATAATACTAATAATATTTAATTGGGGCAGCAGGTGGTTGCCGCCGGCCGGCCGGAAAATCTTCCGGCCGTCAGAATTTTTTTTCGGCCACCGAAAAATTTTCTGGCTGTCGGAATTTATTTTCGGCATGTTCTTTTTTTCATCCAAAAAATTTCTTACTATATGTCAGTTTTTTTTTTCAACCCAAACAATTTCTTACTATATGTCCAAAAATATTTCTGGTCACCGAAAATATTTCTTACTATACGTCGGAATTTCTATATGTAAAAAAACAAATCCAGTCACCGGAAATATTTCTTACTATATGTAACAAATTTTTTATTTAATGTCCAGAAATTTATACTTGATGACAAAAAGTATTTTATTTGATTGCAAAAGTTTCTTTCTTTGATGTGCAAATGTTGTTATATATTTCTTACTTATTACACACTTTTTTTTCCGCCAAAAAAAAAAGTTCTTGCTTCATAGCAAATTATTATTATATATTTCTTATTTAATACAACTATATATTATTTTATAGTGAAATTTCGAACTTTATGTTGGAAAAGGTAATAAAGTTTCTTACATTATATCCTATAAAGTAAGAAAGTTTGTTCTTTTATATTCGAAAAAGTAAGAAAAATTCTTATTTTATAGTGAAATTTCTTACTTTATTTTCAAAAATAAAGACATTCTTAATTTATGTTAAATAAAAGAAAATTCATACTTTATAGTGAAAATTTCATACTTTATGTATGGAAAAGTAATAAAATTTCTTACTAAAAATATCTTACTTTATAATTGCTGGGTAAAAAACAACAACAACAAAAAAAAAACTTGCTGGAAAATTTTTCGGCGGTGGTCGCCGGAAAAATCTCCGGCGGACAGACAGTGGCTGCGGCGGCGGGGGTTGCCGATGGGAGGTGGAATGGAGTAGTGGTGGTAGTGTGTTGTTTATTGATATTATTATTATATTATTTCTAATAAGGATAACCTTGTAATTGTATATTTATGGTTGAAATAATTGACATTTTGTATAATTGGTTAGAGTATTTGACAAAAGTATTTTTTCTAATGTAGTATTTAACAATTGCCCCTCTTTTTTATTAATTAATCACAAAAATATGCACAAAATTAAGCATCAAAATTCTTAAAATATATTCAGATACAAATATTATATCCCACGTGATAAACTGATCAAACAATATTATACAACGAAAGTAATAATATGAGAAAAATAAAATAAATAGGTAGACTATACATACATCACAACCCTTAAAAAAAAAAAAAAAAAAGTCTCACCCACTACCATCACTAGCTTTCACCCATCATAACAACACATGCCATTCAATTCAACATTACACAACAAACAATACAATAAATAAACAAATACACATAACAATATCTTACACACGCGCACACCATCATGCACCATAACCATGTAGAAAAATCTTCCGGCACCAATTAGAAAATATGAGGGAGGGTGAGAAAAAGAAATGGCCAACCGTAGTCGGTGTCGGAATCGGCACCGACGTGATAATATAAACCGTCAAAATTACAAATTACAATGTGTGAGGAGTTGGGCGATGATTGTCGATCCAAATATTGCCCGATAAACTGCAGTAAGTCATAGGTCAAAGTTGATCGTTCGTAATCTTTGGCTACAAATCTACGATGGACCCAACATCCAATCATAAATCCGATTAAGGATTTAGAACGAGAGGGTCGAGGCGATTCGAATTATATATATTTTTATAATTCCATCGTAGATAGCTAGTGGTCGATGGTGGCGGCCAAGAAATTTGAGTGCGATCGTGTGACAAAGGGAGAGAGGGACCGGGAGAGGGGCAAAGTCAAGCGCTTGTGTGGGTGTGAGTTTTTGTTTTCTTTTATAGTTAAGTTATTAATATGGGTGGGTAGAGCAGATGTACTTGATAAAAAAGGTGGTCTATTTATATTAAACCATCTCATACAAATATTTGCCCTTATTATACATTTTATTTTCAATTTAGTTTATGTGTGTGGCGGTTTACCGTTTCTTTAGATGAAGACTCCGTGAAGAGGTATCACACTAATATTTATATTTCAAATCACAGTATTTTGAAATAGAGAATGTGATACTCGCATGACATCCCATTACAAGGTAACACTATTGCTAGAAATTTCATATTACCTATCCTGCCTCACTAAAATAGCAGGCCAAAACTTGAGAAGCATTTCAGTTCCTCCACCCCCACATCCATATATATATATATATTGAAGCTATGTATAGAGGGCGAAATGGCACCAAGGGACAGTCAAATTACTCGTGCACGAGTATTCACCAATGCATAAACAAATTCCTCGATGTTCTTATCTGAACTCCCACCCTCATCAACAGCCTCTCTAGCAATATCTCTCCATTTAATCGCATTCAAACTCATGACCCTTCCTTCGTCTCCATCCATAACACACTCTACGCAACCAACTATCTCTTCTCGCCTCACTAATCCATCCTCGCCCGATCGAGCCCTAATTCCAACCCCCCACACATCATCCACAAACTTAGCGTTCGTGCTCTGATCAGTCCATTGTGGCATCACCACCATTGGGACCCCCAAACTCAAACCCTCGAGTGTTGAGTTCCAACCGCAGTGCGTGATAAAGCAACCTACAGCCTCGTGGGCCAACACTTCCAATTGAGGGCACCACGACACAATCAATCCTTTGCTCGACATCTCCTTTGAGAAATTCGTGGGGAGCTTTGATTCTTCCGATGATCGGATCACCCACAAGAAATGTTTGTCGCAGGTTTTCAGAGCCGATGCTATCTCTTCAGTTTGTTGAGCTGACAATTGTGCCAAGCTTCCGAAGGAGACATAAATGACCGACTTAGGCTGTCGTTCGTTGAGCCAGTTGATGCAAGTATTGGTTGGTGGAATGAAAATGCTGGCACCATATTCTCTGTCATCTTGCAAACGGTTGTCTAAGTACATTGATGGTATAGTTGGTCCTATTGCCTTCACTCGCCAGAATCTTGTCATCCATTCAAGTATCTACAATTTCAAATATAAAGTATAGCACTGCTGAAAGTTGAAATTGACTTTCATAGATATAAACTATATAATCCAGATTCAGTTTGCTTAAGAGAAATAAATATCAGTGTACAATAACAATAACATCATCTTGTCGAATAGTAATTATAAATATAAAATTTACTGAAAGATTTGATTTTGTACAACCATGATCCAAATCGTCCTCTAAACTTAGAAATTTTATTTTGTCCAAAGCAATAATGTCGACGCATTAAAACTCGAGTGTAAGATAGCGTTTGAATATCAAAGAAAAATATTTTCGTTCACTAGATAAGTTCTTTAACTCTAAAATGCGATACTTATGCAAATTTTCAAAAATAATAATAGTAATAATAGATTTATTCACGTATCCCACCTAGGGTATCAGCAAATGAGTCGACCTACTCGTGAGCTACACGAGATCGGCTCGCTTCAGGCTCAACTCGGTTAAAACTCAAAATCAAGCTTATTTATGAGAACAAGACGAGGCTGAGCCCATGTTTGAGGTTGCAAACCGATTCGTTAAGAGGCTCGTGAGCTATATATACAAATATACATAGCTTATAGTATATACTATATATTACAATAAATTAGTAACACATTATTTATATTATATCAAATATTTTATAAATTGACAAAAATATAAATTTCAGATTACCCCACACTTCAATAATTAAGTCTGAGTTTAGATTCTTTTAGGCTCGTGAAAGCTCATCGAGCTTGACTTCACGCTCGTTAAGCGTAATGACCCGAGCTTGAGCCTCTACTTTTTAAGCTATTAAACGTTCGGCTCAGCTCAAGATCGCTAAATTTTTAGACAAGCCGATCCTATACACTTAAAAGAGTCCGACTTGGCCGCATTTGCAACACTAATCCCACACAACACAGAAATCAGTCGGTTCTACTCATTTGAAAAAAAAAATATATATATATATATCAAAGCACAAATCATTACTTCATATTCTCTACGAATTACACCATCCTACTGATCAAGTTATATACTATCATTATTTTAAATTCTCGTATCAAAATAACTTTCATTATTACATTGCATCTCAGTTTTTATTTACATCTAAATATTTCTTTCACTTACAAAGGGAAAAAAAAATCAAAATGAAAGAAGAATAATCAATCAACATCCATTAAACTGAAATTAAAATATGGAAATCCATGGGAAATCTGAAATGATTACCTTCTCTTCCAATTTCTGAAAAGTGTTGATAAATATCCAATCCGCCTTATCAACATTCCTGAACTGATTCAGAACCATCTGGAATGTACTCGGGCACGACCCGTAATCGTAAACAAAGGAAGGCATCTCTTCGGGTCTCAACGCCGGCAACCCGGGAACCACCACCACAGCCTCGTCGCCGCCTGCAAGCGGCAGTTTCAGCTCCCCTTTATACACATGGTAATAAATACTGTCTACTGCGCACGATTGCGTGAAAAACGCTGCCGCGGACAACCCGAATAAACCCTTGGCCACGTCCATGACCCACGGGATAAACGGGTCGTAGACCACGCAGTTCGTGGGTCGACCCGATCTCGCCAGATCATTTATCAGCTCGGCAAGTGTTTCTCGCCCGGTTTGTTCGAACCGGGACTGGTATTCCTCGGAACTCTTTGCCTGAGCCCGGCCACCATCGTCAAAACCGTCGGAGATTGATCGGACTGAGATGGACCCGACGGAAAACCCATTTGTGGTTTTGAGTAGGAATTTGGTGAGTGCAAGGGTGATTTGAATGCCTTTCTGGTTTAGGCGTTTTGCGAACTGGAGCATCGGGTTTATGTGGCCTTGTGTCGGATGGGGCACGATTAAACAGTGAGCTTTGTACTCGCCATCAGCATCCATGGTGGATGAGGATCAATTGGCAACTTAAAAATAACATGTGTTAGGATAAATATATAATAAACCATAATAACTTTATATTTAAAGTGACTGAAAATGTGGGTAAAATTAAATAAATAATATATATTTAAATCAAAATTAAATAAATAAATCAGTTTCAAAAAAAATTAAAAAATTGTGGCGGGACGCTTCTGGGAAAAGCGTCCGGGCCTTTTTTTCGTCCCCAAAAGTTTTTGGGGCGAAAATGAAAAAAAAATTAAATTCGGGGTCGGGACGCTTCTCC
>BMAC01000062.1:262334-284661 GCA_014905375.1 Phtheirospermum japonicum | reverse complement strand
TCGACCACTGTCCCCGGGTTGTACATTTGCAACGCCTCCATGTATTTTGGCAAATATTGGACCGACTGCTCCCACGTCCCGTACACATTTTCACGAGCCCGAGACAACCCTTGCCACGCCTTGTGATACGGCACAAGGTAATCATATTCTTGTTTGACAGCCTGCTGGACATGTAAGGCGCTATATGACGGATCCCCCCTCGACGTGGCTGGTAATGAGCATAGCAATCAAATTTTTACACAAGTTGGGGTGATCTTTACGTGTAAACGATGCGAGACATCTGTGCTCAGAACCCAATCTCATGATTACCCAAGCACCCTCCGTTTCCGAAAACTAGCGGGGAGCCCAAACGCGTCCCGCCACAATTTTTTAATTTTTTTTGAAACTGATTTATTTATTTAATTTTGATTTAAATATATATTATTTATTTAATTTTACCGAAAATGTGATTTAATAAAAATAGGAGTATACTTCATAACATAATATTTAAGTTTTATTAATAATGTAAAATATAACAATGATTTTCTATTAAAATGTATGATCTGCAAATTTATAAATTGCGATAATAGAATAGGATAGAAGGAATATTATTTATTAAAGGTCACCCATTAAATTGATGATTTTCCTATATTATCACCCAACCTCTCCATCTCTCATCTGTCTGATTTCACATGAAATTAGAATAAATAAGCTTAGTGCTTGTATAAAAAAATAGATGTGTCGTGAAAACAGAATAAATAAGTTTAAGTGCTTTTATGAAAAGGTGAATGCGATATTTGATATATTATAAAGAATACAATTGATAAACATACATATACTTTTCACAATATAAGTCGTTTTGGAAAAAAACACACTTATTAAAAAATTTAGATAAATGAGTAAATATTTAATTTTTTTATTTTCGTAAATTACCAAACTTCCTTTTATCTTACCTCTCTTCTCAAATATCTCAATTCTCAATTTAATTTTTATCTTTTTCTTTCACTCTCTCCTCAAATATCTCAATTTCCAATTCACTTTTTACCTTTTTCTTTCTCTCTATTCTCCTAAATTTGTGTGAAAAAAGCAAAACGACTTATATTGTAAAACAAGAATTTTATTCTAAAACGACTTTTATTGTGAAACAGAGGGAGTATATTATAGTTTCGATTGGCTCTTCAATTGTTAGTAAGAGACAAAATTATGGCAGTTGCATACAGACCCGAAATATTATGGTTAACAAGCAGAAGATCAACTCAACGTTTCGTTCTATTGCTTTCAATTCCGTTGCCAAAGATACTACGTCCTAATCTCCTTTTTAGAATGTTTCGATCACATGTATCCCAACATTAGTATCAAAACCATGTTGGTCATTTTTTTTTGCGGACTATGTGTTGTGTATATCATGTTTTATGTGTTGAAAATGCATGAATTATATCGTTGTTCTGTTTTCAGATGAAATTTGAATTTTTTTTTCAAGTGTTCAAATATTTGCATGAATGTTTCACACCATTGCTTTGTACATATTTATATACATTTTTGTTTATATTTTTGCGTCTTGTTTTGTGTGTTTTGCATGTTTTTTGGTCATGTTTCCGGTTTATTTAGCTTATTTTGCATTTTCGTAGTTTGTTTTGCATTTTTAGTATTTTTTGCGTTTTCCTCTTATTTTTGTGGGTTTTTATATTATTTTATTTTTCTTAATCAAAGGACGTTTAAAGCGAGCCCCGGTCAAGGTACAAGACAAGCTAAACCGAATGAATACAATAACAAGTGTCGACAAGTTTATGGTGTGAAAATCAAGTGAAAATGGCGAGAAATCTTGCAATTTACATTGTTGGTCCACACATTCGCTCATTAGATATAGCAGCTGCCATAATGCAAGCATAACTCCCTGATACCTTGTTCCATTTGCTTGTATTTGATACATTTGGAAACCTGAGAGTGTTATCTACAATTTTTGTGTATACCACTTGCCCAATTCAGAATTTTAGAGTGTTAGATAGCAGCTTGAAATTGAAACATTGCACAAAATTCTCAAATATAGGAGTTCATGGTTTGGAAGTCGTAACTCTTAAAAAAACACTCCAAATGGAATAATTCGAAAGCCAAAAGAAAACCAAGAGGCGGGGAAACATTTTATATTAGACATCTTGCACTAATTTGGAGATTAAGATCCTTAAAACGCATGTCGAATACATATGTTCTGCATCTGCGACCAATGGCTCATCGACGGGAGCTCCTGGACTCCGTCGACGGAAAGCGACGGTCCATTATCACAAGATGCCCTAATTGAAATAATCAAAATAAGCTTTTATAATAAAAGCCCAACAACATAACTATATTTTTCAGCCCATTAACCATTAATTGGAAGCCCAGCTCCACGGCCCAGCGACCGGTCCGTTCCAGCCCGCCTTGCAGCCCGGTGACCCAATCCGCAACCACTTCTCTTTTCTTATCCACATCTTTGCCCGTCTCTTTCTCCTCAATCTAGACTACCTTCTCGTCCCTCTTGCCGATTTCGCCCGTTCTGGCACTCTCCGGCCTCACACCCATAAAATTACCCTCCCGATTTTCAGATTCTTGACCGCAAGGATCGAAAGTTGGGAACTTTTTAACAATCAGCTTCTTATCCTCCCACGAAGTTATATCCAAATCAAGGTTTCTCCACTCCACCAGTAATTGCTCAATTTCCCCACCCTTTCTGTTAATAATTCGCCTGTCTAAAACTCAGTGGGGCACAATTCGAAAAATTCCATCGGCGTTGACATCTGGCAGCTCTTCAAGAGGTAAAATGTCTGCTTTAATTTTCTTCTTCAACAAAGATACATGGAAAACTAGGTGTATTTTAGATTCTTCTGGTAATTGTAACTTATAGGCCACTTTCCCAATCTTTTTTATAACAGTGTACGGGCCGTAGTACTTGGAAGCCAGCTTCAAGTTCTGGCGAAGGTGAAGGGAATTTTGCTTTTAAGGTTGAAGTTTCAGGTATACCTCATCCCCTAACTCAAAATTTCTATCAGTTTTGGTCTTGACTGCATTTGTCTTCATGCGGTTTTGAGCATGCATTAGGTTCTCCTGTATCAGCTTCAGCATGATTTGTCTCTGTTGCAACTAGTGGAAAAAAGTTGATTGGTGGCGCTTTATAAGTGGCGGTTCAAAGAGGAACCGCTGCAAAAAGTGAAAAATGCAGCGCTTATTAACGAAGAAACGCTGCTTATAAAATATAAAAAATTTAAATTTTCGTCCGGGTGGCGGTTATTGAATACCAACCGCCACCAATAATAGTATAAGAAGCGGTTCCCTTAAGAAGCGCTGCCAATAAATAAAACCGGGCAGCGCTTCTTTGAAAAAGCGCTGCCAATAAGTAAAACCGGGCTCCTGAAAAAATTAGCTAGAAACCCTGAAATTCCAACCCTACTGCTCGCTCCATCCCTCTCCACCCTCACCACCTCCCTCGCCTTCCTCAACTACCTCATCTCTTAACTTGACGGTCTGTTTGGCGCTGGAGGCTGGGGAATTGAGCGGCGAAGCGCAATTGGGGGAGATTCAGGATTCGGAGGAAAGTCAGGAAGAAATCGAGAATAAGCCAGTCCCTGTGGCGGCGGCGCGTGCGGCGAGGAAGAGTTCGGAGAGGTTTACATATCTGGTTGCGGCGGTTATGTCGAGTTTGGGGATCACTTCCATGGCGTCATGGCTGTTTATTACAGGTTTTCATGGCAAATGGAGGTAACTCTTTAATTTTACCGCCAATTAATTTGATTTTTACTTTTTAGTACAATTCGACAAATATTTTTATTTTTTTAAGAACTAGTTTCTGTTTTTGTTCTCTTTCCAGAAGATACGTTTGAGCTTATGAGTTATAGTTGTAAATTTATTTGTGGTGTTGTTGTGCAGGATGAAGAGGTACCTTATGCAGAGATGTTTGGTACCTTCGCTCTCTCTTTCGGGGCTGCTGTAAGTTCCCTCTCTACTAATTTGCTTGGATTTTTTTCACTTTGGATACTAAATTTTGGAGATTCATTTACTTTTTGCAGAAGTTTTGCATCAACATTAGAAGGATCTATTATGAGTTGGCGCATAAGGACCAAAAAAATATATTTTTGGGAATTTAATTTTCCCTTCAAATAGCAAATATGCGATATTTTGGAGTAGGACAAATGAAGTGCAATTAACTCAAAATCTTACTACACTTTTAGGATTAGTTTTTTCTATAGGTGTACACAATTTTATTTATTTTTGAGAATTTTATTCTCTGATGTTGACATGTTCTTTGGTTGTGATGTTATTCTTAATGGTATTAATCTCAGGTGGGAATGGAGTATTGGGCAAGATGGGCACACGAAGCTCTGTGGCACGCTTCGTTATGGCACATGCACGAGGTTTGTTAGGCAGTCCACCATATCTCTATGATATTTTTTGTTGCAATAATAGAGTCAAAGAAACGGTGCCTATAATTGACTTGAAACTGTGCTAGTTTACTTGAAAAGACTTACTGCCAAGTTAATTGGACAAATCTTTTCTTTCTTATGCTAGATTTTCACTTTGTGTGCAAACACCATTTTTATTTTATTTTAATTATATTCCGAATTGTTGAAAAAGATTGGGCAATTATTCTTTATAAATTGAGTAGCAAAAAAAAAAAAGGGCCGATTGACAATATATTGATTATTTTTAAATTGCAGTCACACCATAGACCAAGAGAAGGTCCTTTCGAGCTTAATGATGTTTTTGCGATAACTAATGCTGTTCCAGCCATTACGCTTCTTTCGTATGGGTTTTTCCATAAAGGTCTTGTTCCTGGTCTCTGTTTTGGCGCTGTAAGTATACTTYTGCATTAGCTTAGAATCAAAAAATCAAATAAATCAGAGAATAAGTGTATTTATCAGGTCAAATATTCAGTCAAAACGTTCCGGATTTAAACTGCCTTCAATTGGTGCAGGGTCTTGGAATTACGGTTTTCGGKATGGCCTACATGTTCGTCCACGATGGTCTCYTCCACAGGAGATTCACGGTGGGGCCCATTGCTAATGTACCCTATCTTAGAAGAGTTGCTGCTGCCCATCAGGTTTATAATTAATTAATTTTCGAGATATGCCTTTTTTATTACATAATCTAACAGGATCAGTTATATTGCTTAATCTTGATGTCTGTACTGTGATTGCAGCTTCATCACTCGGACAAATTTAGTGGATTTCCATTTGGATTGTTCTTAGGACCTAAGGTTGTCCACTATCTTTCTCTCCATATTCATAAAGAATTGGGAGATTTCTGCCTCAGTCAAATTTTATCTGGCGGCTCAGTGTTACTCTCTTTCCACATTATGTTTCTAGGTTAAGTTTGTGATTTTGAATTAACCTGTCGTGTTGCATTTTTGGTATGTGATAATAATTGGTGATGCATCATTTTACATTGTTTCATCTTATCTACTCTAGTACATTTTAACCAACTTTTCTTTCTTTATTTCTTTTTTTTTTCCCCATATATTGGGGCTTTAGAGGCCATACCTGGATTGGAGAACACTTTTTCTCGCAAAGGGTAAGAAAATAAATTCATTAGTTGTATATTTTCAGTAATCTGCATTTAATTGTATAATCTTTTAACTTTTGTTTTAAAATTGTTTTAACTATTGATCATCACATGTGAATCGGGGTCCTTAGCATGAATGGAGTTTATGGAACAGCCTGGAATTAAACTATTGATGTTATTATTCTACTAAGAGGTCTTTTTGAGTTTTTTAACATCTGTTCTATTATATATAGTGTCGTGTAAAACTTGTTTAATCTTCGAGGCAATCGAAATTGGGGAAATGACACAATGCAAAACTTCTATTGGACTARGGGTTGATATGTAACAATTGAGGGCTGTTTTAGGAACATATTTATCAGATTCTATTACTGTATTGTATTGGCCGAAAATACAAGTTGTTGCAAGAGGCCATTATAGTGTTGGAATATTTTTTTGTTTTATCTTTAAAATGACTACTTTTATGAATGTGAATGCTGCASGTCATTAAAAAAGAATTTTGAAATTATGGTATAATTATGGTTCTCCTATTTACAAGTTTGCTACTTTTTCAGACATTCTATAAGGCGTCAAAGCAGAGATTTGACAGTGACCCAGTTTTCAAGGAGAAGGCCCAGCGAGCAGTAGTCAGTCTTCAGGTAAATAACTTGATAACTTAAGGYTTTTCTACAAGTAATTACAACTGATTGTAACTCATCAAAATATTAAAGTTGTATAAAAGTAACGATGTTTGTACTAGTAGAGAATGGTGCTAAATTTATGTGCATAATACAGGCTGGGGTTGAGAGGTGGGTTGAGAGGTACCAAAATGCTTGGTCTCAAATTTGTGAAATTAGTCGAAAGGGATTTGAAAAGGTTTATCAGCGGCTTGGAGTTCATTTGGAGGAAAAGGTACTGAAGGACACACACACACTCTCTCTCTCTCTTTGCTCATATTTATGTTTGTCTACTTGAATCTTTGGGTAAAGATCCAGTAAGGTCTTCCTAACATCTGGATGATGTGATCAAAGAAGATCATATGGTGACTAATATATTGCAGTTTGGTGATTTTGCCATGATTTGTATACAATGCTATTGTCCCTCTTCTTTTTTTTTTCTCAGCCCCTGTTGTTAGGGGCTTTGATGTAAATGTAAATGTTGATTCGATGTTGGCTTAATTGTGTTTTTTTATTTATGTTTTTCTTGTAAAATTGTAATGTAAAATATTTTTTTAAGTATATTGAATGCTTTTGTTTACATTTGATGTTGATTAATTTTAATTTTCATGAAATATGAATTAAATTGCAATTGTTTGGTATTTATAGGTTGGGACGAGGATCGGTAAAATAGAATGGACACAATTCTTTTTTTTTTAATTATTATTTTGGAATTTAGATAGGTTATATTCAAACTGATGTTAATGTTATCTGTGTAAACTACATCGGTTCAGTAAGAAACTGATGTTATTAATCAGTAATTATTGGCAGCGCTTCCTATCTAAGAAGCGCTGCCCGGTTTCTATTTTTGGCAGCGGTTCTTAGCTAAGAACCGATGCCAATAATAGTTTTGGCAGCGCTTCTTCGAACCGCCGCATGGTTTTTTTACTTTAAGCGTCGCTAATATAAGAGGCGGTTCATAACCGCCTCCAAAGGCTATTTTGAACCGCCTCTAATCGCTTTTTTTGCACTAGTGGCATTAGGTCCTTAGCCTCCCCATTTTGTGCATCCAGATAGGGTCCTGTATATAAGAGAGGGGGTACATATCCGTATAGGGCTTGCAAAGATGTCATCTTTAACCCACTGTGGTAGTTTGTGTTATACCATTGCTCAGCAAGTGATATCCACTTGATCCATTGCCTGGGAGCAGCATTAATCATGCATCTTAGGTAGTTCTCAAGGCACTGATTCAATCTCTTTGTTTGCCCATCTATTTGGGGGTGATAGGCTGATGAAAGATTGAGCCTTACCCCCAACATCTTGAATAAGTCCTTCTAGAATGTGCTAGTGAAAACCTTATCTCTGTCTGATATGATGCTTAATGGTAGGCCATGCAGATTGTAGATGGTGTCCAAAAATAGCTTGCTATGGTATGTGCTGTGTAGGGGGTGAGAGTGTGCTATGAAGTGGCCATACTTAGTAAACCTGTCAATCACTACCAAGATCACGTCTTTTCCACCTGATTTAGGCAGCCCCTCTACAAAATCCATTGAAATATGTGTCCAGGCCTGTTCAGGAATGGGTAGAGGTTGTACTAAATCAGAATGCCCTTCATTATCTGATTTATTCCTCATGCATACATCACATGATTTCACCATCTTAGCAACATCACCCTACATCTTAGGCCAATAGAAAATCCCTTTCAGCCTCATGTAAGTACCATTTACCCCAGAATGGCCACCATAAGCTGACTCATGTATAGCTGATAAGATCTGTCTCCTGACCTTGTCATCTTGTCCCAGTACCAGTCTGCCTTTGTACCTCGGAATCCCCCCACTGGCTGTGTATTCTGGAAAAAGGGTAGGGTTTAGACTCTTAGCAGTTAGGATCTTATTACAGTGAGGGTCATTAGCATAGGTAGCTACCACATCTTGCACCCAATCTGGAATCACCCGAGTGATAGCCTCACATCTGTTCTCAACCTCCTCTCTTCTTGATAAGGCATCCGCTGCTCTATTCTCAACCCCATTTCTGTATTGTATCTCATAGTCTAGCCCTAAGAGTTTAGTGATCCACCTGTGTTGCATTGGTGATCTCACCCTTTGGTCCAACAGATGCTTCAAAGCTTGCTGGTCAGTCCTGATAATAAACTTGTGCCCCTGTAAGTAATACCTCCATCTCTGAATATCCATCAAGACAGATAGGAAATCTCTCTCATACATAGACAAGCTCTGGTTCTTGGGACAAAATGTCTTACTCATGTAGGCAATAGGTTTGCCTTGTTGCATTAAGACAACACCCACCCCATGCCCACTGGCATCAGTTTCCAATACAAAAGGTTGAGCATAGTCAGGTAGGGTCAGTACAGGAGTAGAAACCATGACCCTCTTTAGCTCTTGAGAAGCCTCCTCAGCTTCACTTTCCCATTTGAAATGATTTTTCTTTAGCAAGGTTGTAAGTGGTTTGCAAATGATACCATACCCCTTAATAAACCTCCTATAATAGCCTGTTAACCCTAGGAAACCCCTTAATTGCTTGACAGTGGTAGGCCTAGGCCAGTTAATCATACATTCCACCTTGTTTGGATCAGTAGACACCCCCTCCTTAGATATGACATGCACTAAATACTCAATTTGTTTTTGACCAAACTGACACTTAGTTCTTTTAGCAAACAGAGTGTTCTTTCTCAGTATGGTTAGCACTTCCTCAATGTGTTTAAGACGTGACTCCCATTCTTGGTTGTAAACCAATATATCATCAAAAAATATAAGTGCATACTTCCTCAAACATCCCTTGAAGACTTGGTTCATTAAGGACTGAAAAGTGATAGGAGCATTACACATCCCAAAGGGCATCACTAAGAACTCATAGTGACCATGGTGGGTGCTGAATGCAGTGAGATACCTGTGTTCTGGACTCATCAAAATTTGAAAATAGCCTGATCTTAGGTCAATTTTAGAGAATTACTTGGCACCAGAGAGTTCATCAAGCAGTTCCTCAATAACTGAGATAGGGTATTCATGCTTTACTGTTAGGTCATTTAGGTATCTGTAGTCTACACACATCCTCCATGTTGCATCCTTCTTTTTCACCAACAAAACTTGAGATACAAAAGGGCTTTTACTATTTTGTATCATGCCTGACTCCAACAACTCCTGTACAATCTTCTCAATCTCATCCTTGTGGTTGTGGGAGGTCCTGTAGGGATACTGATGCTTAGGTACACTCCCAGGTTTAAGAATAATCTGGTGTTCCACTCCCCTGCTAGGTGGTAGCCCTTTGGGTTCTCCAAAAATATCCTCAAATCTTTCCAGCAGTTCAGATAGCTCCTTGTCCTCCTTGAAGTCATGCTTAGTAGTATGCAACACATAAATCTCCTCCACCTGTTCCTCATAGTCATTATGTATTAATTCAAAAAGGGAGTGTTCTGTAATAAGTTGGCAGTAGGTTGTGTCAGTCAGAGCCTTCAACTTAATCATCTTCCCTCCTAGGTTCACAGTCACTGACATAGCTTGATAATCCAGCTGAATAGGGGTGTTCTCCTTAAGCCAGTCCCCTCCCAGAATAAGATCACAGCCTTCATGTTGCTAGAGCCTCAGGGGGGGTACCTAAATGTGTAGTTCTGTATTTTCCATATAAATCCCTCAGTCTGTTGGGAGCTCAACAACTTCTGTCCATTAGCCACCTTAACCCATATAGGTTTAGTTGGTCCCACATTACACCCTAGCTCTCTGGAAGTTGACTCCTTAATAAAGCTTAAGGTTCTCCCTGAGTCCAGCAGTACATGTAATTGCTTGTCACCACAATATCCCACAAATCTCATGGTGGTGGGACCACCCTCTCCTGCCATAGAATTTAAGGACATTTGTACCTCTTCAACATGATTCATCTCACCCTCAGCTTCATTACCAGTAGTGTCTGTGTAGGAATAAGTCAACTCCTCCTCCTCAGTCATCATCATGTAGTTCACTCTATGTTTGCACCTGTGCCCCACTACAAACTTCTCATCACAGTTATAACAAAGTCCTTTCTCCCTTCTTGCAGCCATTTCTGCATATGTGAGTAGCCTGGGTGGTGGTTTGCTTGGGGTAGGCAGGGTTTGTCTGTAAGAGGTTGGGACTGTAGGGTTAGTGGTTTTCTGATTGTAGTAAGGAGCAGGAGAGTAGTTTCTGTTAGTCCCTTTAATCCTTTTTGTAATTGCCTCAAGGGTTAACAATTGTTTCCTACCTAGCTCAATGGTTTGCTGAAGGGAGTTTGGTTCAAACATGTTGAAAAAGCCTGTAAATCTTCATTATGCCCACTAATGAAGCTTTCTATGAAGTATTCCTCTGTGTATCCCCTCAGATTCATCATTAACATACAGGCATTCAGCTCTTCAAACCTTTCTACATAATCATCATATGACCCACTGTGTTTGAGCTTATTAAATTCCCCAATAATTTTGGTCTTCTTTAACTAATCAAACTTAGCAGCAATCACTTCAATGAACTGGTTCTAGGTGAGTTCAGTACCTCCTGAATCATAGATTTGAAACCACTGGGCAGCCTTTCCTTCAAAGTGCATGGTGGCTAGTGTGACCTTCTGTGCATCTGGGATGTTGGGTATTAATCTAAAATACCCATTGCATTTGAGAACCCAAGACCTAAGGTTTAGACCATCAAACCTAGGAAAATCAATATTAGGCAGGGGGTTGATGATCTGAGTGTGTTGTTGTTCTATTGTTACTCTGCCTCTAGCTCCTGTTGTTGTCCTTGAATGTGCTCCTTCATTAAACTGGTCTGTGTAGGGAGATCCAAGAATAGACTCTTCTTCAGTCTGTGCTTTGCCCTTGCCCATATTGAGTAGATGTAACTGTATGGTGCCTAGGGTTTTAGTGAGGTGATCAAACTTTTCAATGAACCCAGTTTTTAATTCTTGCATCCCTGTTTTGATTTCAGTAATTTGCTCCTGTGTCTCTTGTTCCTTGGCTTCTCTTTTTATATTTTCAGCCTGGAAATTGATTTCGAACTTTTTGTGCATTTCTTGCAGCTCCTTCAGTCTGGTGCCTTCTGCCATGGCCAAGGATGGATGGGCTCTAAATACCAAGTGTTATGATATCTATAATTTGTTTAATTTTGTAAGAATTTGATGTAATTTGTTTTAAATTGTTGTTGTGGACGTAGAGAAGAAATTGGGGAAAAATAAGGAGATTAGGAAAGAAGAAATTTGGTAGTTAGAGATAATGTAATTCTTAGCTTGTCATTCCACAAATATCTTCCCCTATTTATAACCATAGGGGGAGACCATTATCACAAGATGTCCTAATTAAAATAATTAAAAAAAAGCTTTTATAATAAAAGCCCAACAACATAACTATTTTTCAGCCCATTAACCATTAATTGGAAGCCCAGCTCCGCGACCCTGCGACCCGGTCCGTTCCAGCCCGCCTTACAGCCCGGTGACCCGATCTGCAACCACTTCTCTTTTCTTATCCACATCTTTGCCCGTCTCTCTCTCCTCAAACCAAAAAATTTCATCTTTTTCCTCAATCTGACCTACCTTCCCGTCCCTCTTGCCAATTTTGCCCGTTCCGGCACTCTCCGGCCTCACACCCATAACATTGGTTTAATTATGTTTATGTTTGCTCTTAGTTTATAATATTGCATTTTTTTATGTTTTTTGGTTAGAATTTATAAGTCTAAGGTCCAGATGAGTTTAGAACTATTAATTGGGAATTATTGGATGTTTAATTGAGCATTAGGATTAAAAAAAACCTATTTCTAGATTAAGTGTTCGATAAATTGTCCATTAATTTTGGAGACGAGTTTAGAGCCCTAGGCCCTCATTTTATGGATCTTATCAAAGTTTTCAATTTTAATTCTTGTCATTTAGATTATCATCTTAGTTTTTAAAAACACAAAACCCCAAATATTTTATTGTGCGTTTAGCTTGGTTTCTTCTTTATTTTCTTTTTCATGATTCAAACGCAAAAACCACTTCTGATTAGTCGTCCTTATGAGATACGGCTTAAGTCACCTCATCGCACTACGACCGACCCCATTCTCTTGCGGGAGAATCTCAAATTGTTGTAAAAATAGTGCATTTGAGATCAATTCAAAATCAACCTATATGATGTGTACGTTATCTAGAAATTTTGGTAATTTTCGGGTGAACGGTTTAGGAGATATTGACCGGTCTTTATGTTTTTTCAAAATCTTTGACTGTCTCATACATGATGTGTATTTTATCAATATATAATCATTATATATGTATAATACTTGTCAAATTACCTTCCATTTGCTTTTATATTCAATTAGTTCTGATATAAATTAGGTTAGTGATGAACTTTTGAAATCTGGGGCCGTTTTGAAAGCTTTCATAAAATCAAAGGGCTTATTTTTTAGGAGATGGTCATTATTTTAATTGAGTATTAATCCCTACACTCTATGTATAATATGGACTAGCGTTTTCACTATTTTAGAGTGATCACATCGTATATTTGAGCACACCATCAAACTTTGGAGAGTCGATTTAGCGGGGGTAGTTGGAAGCACGATGCTGGCAAATGACAGGAAGGTTGTGAGTGTACCACGCTTATCCTCTGCGAATTCTAGACACGTAGATTGTGTGACTTGGTGGTGAACTAGCCAAGTGGACCTAGGTGTCCGATTCAGGAACAATTTTCACCTTAAACCATCGGTCCAACATTACCTATCAACCCACCACCACCGACCGCTACCACTAATTGCTGACCATTGTTCGCAGGCAAAATTATCTATTTTTATAAAAATTATATTCATTTTTCTAAAAATCATCCGCTTAGGCAGCCCCTCCCTACCATGATTCTCCCTCGGTGGTCGAGTTAGGCACTACAGGCGAAAATTAGCGCCTAGGCAGCTGTGTGGCTAGGCGGAGCCGAGACACTCCAAAGAGCTAGGCGGGGCCTAGGCGACCTCTAGATGCCAGTTATAGGTTTTGTTTTGATTTGTTTTTCCAGGCCTTTTTAAAAACAAAATCAAAATCAAAATATTAAATTGTAATTTTCTCCTTGTACTTTAATTTTAGTGAGATTTAGTTTAGTTTTGAAGTATGAACCCTAATCTTTTAGAGGTTTGATAGAATTTTATAGGCTACACGCACACTTTCCATGTGATTTCTTATATTACTTTATTCTTGGGAAAAATCACGTTTTGGTGCTTTAGTTGTTTTTCTTAGATAAATGATAGATTTTTAAGTCTTTTTGAAATACAAGCGTGTTTTGCATGTAATTGTTGTGTTTTTATCGTGTTCTTAATTAGGGTTTTATATTATTTTTAGTGGTTCTTGAGTCGTTTAGCTTTTTTTTTTTTTGTAACGCCCAAGATTTTATCTCCTTTATTATGTTAAGCCCAATTTTTTTTTTAATCTTATATTCTATTATTTCAAATCCAATAAGCCTATTATCCAAATTCAATTACATTGTTTTCATTGATTTTTTTTTTATTTTTTTTTACCAAAGCCTAAATTCAACTATATTATTTTGTTTTACCTAAGCCCAAATCAAAACCCAACCATAAAGTCCGGTTTCACCAAGACTACAATTCTACCCTAACTTTCCAAAAATTAAATCATATCCTTGGTTTATAAAGTAAAAATCAAAGTAACTCCAACCATTACAAAATCTCTGTGTAAGTTTATAAAGTAAAAATCAAAGCAACTCCAACCATTACAAAATCTTTGCATACACAGCCGCAAGGTAAAAATCGATTCTTGTTTTCTAACTTTCTTTCAAAGAACTGGTTTCAAACCAAAAAAAATCGCCATCCCAATCTCCTCAAGCCAAAACCACTGTTTCTCCAAAATCGACTACGAGTTTTCTGATGCCACAAACCCGAATCACAAAAAACCCACCACACTGCCGGAAGTTCCTCGCCAGAATCAAAAGCCATCCAAAAATCCGAATGAGTTTCCGACAAGCCAACCAAATCCCCCAAAGCCAAACCCGTAGCCCGATTCAAAAAGGCCCGAATCACCAACGATTGGCTGCCTCCATTTTTCAGTGACCACCGGAAGCCACGACAGCCACAATCCAACCCTTGTCCAAACCCAGACAGACCCACGGACCGGTTCCAAAATAGGGGCCGAATTGCCAACCACCATTCTTCAACCACCGGACAAACAGGATCCAGCGACGCCACGATGAACAAGCCAAATCAGCCGCAGACCGATCGAGATCCAAAAAACCGCCGGATTCTACCCTCGGCACTGATTGTACATCGCCGTTTTCTGGTTACCACCGATGCCAGCGCTGTCGTAACCACCAAATCCCCTGAACCAAATCGGCAGCTACTCTCGGTCACCCCCCATAGTCGCGTTCGAGCGCCACCGCCGCCACCTTCAGTCCATCGCAAGCCGTTGTCAAGCGCCGCCGATTCGCCGGAGATGCTGAGATGTCGAGGAGCCGAGGATGCCAAATCGAGCCATTCACCGGGCCCGTCACCACTGCCACAGGATTTCTACCACCGCCACGCTGCCGCCACGTTTGTGGTTGCCGCTTTCCCATCAGCGGAGGGTCTTGGCCACGCGGCCGATCTGGGATGGGTTTTCTATTTTATACCCAGCCTTTTTTGAAATATTACCAATTGGCCCCAACAACTTTTATCCTTATTTAATTGACCCCAGAACTATTGATCCTATTCAATTAAGCCCCCAATGTACCCAAAATCCCCAAGCTCAGCCCCCAAACTTACAAGAAACTCTATTCCAGCCCACATAACTTCCAAATTATCTTATTTCCAACCCTCCAACTTCATGAACATTACCAAAAACGTCCATATATACAATTTTATTTAAATTCCATGACCGGGCGTTCGAATCAAGTACTAAGTAAAGCTATTATTTTCAATGTAGGAAAAGAGGGTTCTCAAACCATTGGTTTTTTCAAGTACGAGCATCTACATTTCGCATTTTCACGAAACAACATTCAAAGGTGGGTGATTCTAAAACCTTTTTCAAAACTATGTTTGTCTATGTTAGATGTGATTATATGAATTATCTATGTCTCAATGCAACATTCCATAGTAGCTTTTGGGCTAAAACAATAGTAGCTTTCGAGCTAAATCTATGGTTGGCCAACATCTACGAACGTCTGACAGTGTGTTGTAGCTATTCATTTATGATTTGTATGACTTGTGTTTAATATTGACAAACGAATCCCCACGGAGCGAGTTGAAAGCTCATACCCATTTTTATCAAACTTTTCAGGTTGAGGAGTTGGATGTGGTATGAGGTGGTGGATGCGAAGATGCTATTTTCAATGTTATTTCATTTTCCTTTCTATGAATTGGTATCTTAATTTTATGTCAAATTACAAATATAGATTGAGACTTGTGTTTCTATTTAAAACTCCTTGAATAGTCGAGTACTACTATTTTGATTCATTAAGTGAATCTCCTATTTTTAAATAAATGTTTAAGTTCAAAATTCAAGCCAAGAGAGGCTCAAAAATGCCTAAACATTCTAGAATGGTGGCCTAGCCTCGCCAACCTTCGCCCAGGCTCGCCAACCGTCGCCTAGCCTCGCCCAGCACTGCGACACTGGGTAGCGCTGCCGACACTGGGTTACCCAGTGTCCGAGCAGCGCTCGCAAGCTGCCGAGCGCACCCGGCACAACTCCCGCGCATCTGCCTATTTCTCTCTCGCGCACTCGCCAACTCTCGCCACGTCTCGCGTGCAGCGCTTGCCATGCGTCGCCCAAGCTTGCCAACCCTCGCGCTAAGATCCACCCAGTCTCGCCAACCCTCGCGCCAAGCTTCGCCAACGCTCGCCAGCCCGCGCTCGCCCACGCCCAGGCCCCAGATGCCGGCCACCTGCGCCCAGGCTCGGCCATGGACGAGCCACATCGAGCCATGGTCAAGCCATCTCGAGCCTAATCGAGCTAAAATGTGCCAAAAAGCTAGCCAAGGGTCTACAAGGTACCTCCGGGTCAAACTTGGTCAAACCCGGGAATTTCAAGCCTCTAAGGCTATTTTGGCCCATTTAAACCCAATTAAATGTAATATAAATAGTACACTTCTCTCATTTTTGGAAAGACACCTCTCATTTTCTCCCAACCCAAGCATGGGTTTGGGATTAAAAATCCTCTCTCTAGTTTTTAAGATCTATTTTCTCTTAGGTTTTAGATTTAATTTCAAGCTTTAATGTAATTTCTTTTCCTAGATTTAGATTTAATTTCAAGTACCTCCTTGGGTTTGTAAGCCTAAGAAGAATCCAAATGCTCCTTTGGATTGTTACTTTTGATTGCAATTACATTCAAGCTTTGCTTCCTTTCTTAATTCAAGTAAGTTTCCTTTTAATTTCATGTTTTATGCTTTAATTCCATGCTTTGTTCTTCATTTCCATGCTTGTTCTTCATATTATACTTTTTGTCTTAGCACCTTGAATTCATGTTAGATCTTAAGAATTGGCTATGGAATCTAGATGAGTGACACGTCTAGATCATAGATCCAGTCTTGGATCATCTTGATTTTGAGTTTTTCACATGCTTTATTTGCAATTTAATTTTCATGCATAGTTTTAGGTTGAATCTTAGATCTAGGTTTTGTTTCTTATTATTTTTCATAAAGTTTTAAAATTTCATGTCAACTTTTAGTGCTCTTTACATCGATGCTTTCAATTTTTGCTAATTTTCATTATTTGAGTTTTTATGCATAGTTGTATCTTGTGCTTGCATGCTTGTACTTGGTGATACATTGCATTTTCTTGCTTGTTTTCATTATTGTTTTGCATTTACATATTGAGGCATACGACAAGGCATTCTACCCACTTGCTGTTTCAATTCCTAGCTTAGTTTAGTTAGTTTACTTGTTTATTTTCATTTCCCTTTTATTTTTCAAAGCTACAAATACGCTGAATCCTTCAATCGAATCGAACTTCGATAATACCGAGCCAAGAACCCGTTGATACTTTCAACACCACAAAAACTCTTCTAACAAAGCGTTGACAACCCTGAGTTAGGCAATTAAAGGCAATGGCGGCCCTAAGAGAAATGAGGCATATGATGATGAAAAAATATGGGCCCTCTTGCATTAACTTTATATTTAATATTTTTTTTGATGTTAATTAACTGAACAACATAATCAAAGTAAGCTATAATATGATGATATAAACTACATAAAAATACATTTACAATATCTCAAAATATTTTATTCAATCAACTAATATTACTTAAATAACACTTTTCTTGCATTTTTATGCAAAATAATCAGTTATATCATCATATGAAATATTCTCCGATACTTATTTTTCAATACACATGATTAATAATCTATTCAATATCTCTTTATTGTGAATCTAATATTTGACTATAAAGATTTTAATATTAAAAATATTTTTCACCTTATACCACCATCACGCTACTAGGCAATAAATTTTGGTACATAACCATAATTATTGAAAGAATATCGATATTTGTAATTTTAGAAATAGATCATAGAATTGATATGGATACATTATCTTTTTTTTAATAATCATTCCCAAAGTGTTCTTTAGTTGCTAGTAGTTCTCTTTGAAATATTAGCATCTCATCAAGTTATCCTTTCTAAAAGTTCAACGTATTTTTGGAATTGCATAATTAACTTCAATACCAAAAGCATTTAATTAACATAAATTATGGTGGATAAGAGAAAAGATTAATAATAAAGTTAAACCAGAAGGGTATAATAGTAATTTTACATTAAAAAATTGGGGGCCCTTCTAAGTAGGGGCACTAGGTGGTCACCCATCATACCCACCTCTAGGGCCACCTCTGACCAAAGGATGCACAAGAAAGGAGAAAGAAGAGAAGGAATAAGAAATGAGAGTTAAGTATCAAAAATATGAGGAATTGAAGAAAACATATTGCAACTATTTCAAATTTGCCATAGTTCTCTAACAAAGAATCCAATTGAAGTTATTCAAGCATACACGGAAAGCTAAGAGATAGAGGTACAACTTTTATGGAGATACATAAATGTAATTCAGCTATTCTAACAGAAAGAATACACAACCTGAGTTACTAATCTGGTTTGCAAGTTGGGTACACAACTGTGTCTACACACAATTTATCCCCCAACTTACAAGTTGGGTGAAGAAGAATTTGTGAAATATTGGAGCAACACCCGACTTGCAGGTCATGTGCTGCGCTATACCAAGTATAAAAATAGGCATGTTTTTAGAGTTTTTGGACCCCTATAAATACCCTAAACGCTCCCCCTATACATGAGAATGAGGAGATATACCATATTTCAAGAACAAAAGATCATATTGGCGGATATTGGGAGTCCAAAGACCAAGGATTGACGCTCTTTCATCCACGGGACGACAAGATGGAGTTCCTCAGAAGTTACCACAGATCAAAATGGTTATCCACTCTCTTTTCATTTTTAGATTAGGTTTGTTCATGTGTTAAGCAAACATGTTTTGTTATTTTATAACCATGTTCGTCTAAATCACTTTAACTACGGACAGGGGAGTATATTAGTGACTATGTCTTTATGATATTAAAGTAATTTATTTATTAATTATGTAATACATATATGTTCTATTTTGTTATGATAACTTTTGAGCACTTGATCATCGTTTACATTTAACAGTGAACAATGAATTAATACGAACGTGACAGGATAATACTTAGGCAATACAATAGGCGACGTAGACAGTGTATGAGATATTCATATATCTAGTGGAGCTATTATAATCTTAATATCTTTTTTCAGCTAAATAACATATGTTGGTCGAGAGGCTTGTATGCAGAAGTTCGTACATACATGTAAATTAGTGTATGCACCTTTTATTTCTTAACCGCATAAAGCTCTATAGGACTAGACTTTAATTAAATTGTTATCTATCATAACACAAATAGAGTTATCAATTAAAACCGTTTTCTTGAAATCATTATCATTAATGTTTATATCTTGTTAAATTAATCTTTATATTAATTACTACAATTGATATTTGATTTTTAAATAAAATTAATCTACTATGATCGATATAATTATTTACTAGTCTTTATGACTACGACATTACTCAACCATAATACGATTGAACCCCGTATACTTGTGGTGCTAAAATTAAGGGTGAACAAGTTTTTGGCACCACTGTTGGGACAAGATTAATTAATATTTTGAGAAGTAATTAGATTTTTTTTGTTAGGTTTGGTATTTTTGGTTGATTGTGTGTAGTGTATGTTTACAGTTCTTATAATGGATGTTATTTACTTTTGATTTGGAGGTTGAGGTGATAAGCGAGAAATTGTACGGTAATTAATGGTTTAATCTCTATGTTTTTATGTGATTAATATTCTGATATATGTTTATTTCTTGCGTATTTACTATTACGAATGGAGGAGCACCAATTGTATATTTCTTCTCTATTTTGCATTATTTGGTGCTATAATAAGTGAATGAGGTTTTACAAAAAAGTTGAGTGACAAGGATCAACCAAGCGACGAGAGGAAACCGGCGAATCAGGGAGGTAGCGTCGATGGCTCGCGTCGATGCTGAGGATGTCTCGCGTCAGTCAACGCGATGTGCGGTGTTGCACTGGCTGTGCGCGCGTCAGTCGACGCCATGTCGACGCAATGTCAACGCTCATGCTCTAAAGCATCGATTGGAAGGGCGTCAGTCGATGCAATGTCGACGCTCATGCTCTGAAGCGTCGATTGGAAGGGCGTCAGTCGACGCTCATGCTCCGAAGCATCAATTGGGAGGGCGTCATTCGACGCCCATGTAGGACGATGCGGGCGGGTGATGCGCGTTGACGCCGAAGGCTGGTTCGCGTCAGTCGACGCTCCGTCGACGCCGACTCGGCCGAGTTATTTTAGGAAGAATCTTGGGCGGAAAGAAATAGGAATTCTATATAAACTCGACCCAAACTCGTCAAAAATAGACTTTGACACAACCCTAGGGTTCCAAGGCTTGAAGAGGGGATCCCAAATCACCCAATAAACAAGAGCTTGAAGATCCAAGACCAACATTCCAAGATCTAAGCTTTCTTATCTCTTCCCTATCTTTGAACAATGTTTTATTTATTTATTTTCCTGTTATTCTATGAACTCCATGAGTGAGTAGATTGTTTTATCTAGTCCTAGGGATGTTAAAACCCTCGTGAAACTATGTTTAATTGATTTATGCAATATTGTCTTTTGTTCTTCTTATGCGGCTGCTTGTGTTATCTTGTTTACATATCATGATTGCTAAATTCATGACATGATTGCTTAATTCTTGATTTGGATTGGCCACCTAGATTAGGGATTTGGTTATCAGTTGCTAGAAAGAGAACTTCTTCCCGTGTAATTGTCGTAGTTTCGATTTCTCTGAATAAACTAATGGTCTCGTATCATTAGGGGTAACACAAAATAGGTTGAATAAACCGAGCTTATACGTTTATTGCTTAGATTAACCTATTTGCCTAGATATTAATGCTATTGTTGGGTTGAATCTAGAGAGCTTATTCTAGATTATTCAATAATTAGAATCAATTAAAGAGCTTATTTTAATTGAGTAAACGGTAAGGGCAAATGCGAGTAGCAGAGCTTATTGCTACTTAAGGTTTTTAGTCGCATTTGATGAATGGATTATGATAATTTTATTGGTTAAATAAGTGGAACAAGGATGGAGATTGAACTAGGACTGGGAGCTTAATTGATTTGACTTTATTTTTCGTTAATTATTTTATTGCTTATTTATTTTGTTTTCTTAGATTAATTCAATTCTTCAAACCCCATATTTTTAGTTTAATAAAATACGATCTATCACAATCTAAACCACGCTTCTCGTGGGATCGACCCTTGCTTGCCACTGCTACTAGTTAGTAGAGGAAAGTTGAGGACTTTTATAAAAATTATTTTTGACGCTTCAACGACGACCGGTCAAATTTTGGCGCCGTTTCCGGGGAGTGACGCGTTTAAATTGTGACTTAACGTATTTTAATATTTTAATATTTTTAGTTTTATTTTACTATCTTCATTTTCTTTAAAAAAAATCCATTAATTTTCTTTTTAGATTCTATGACTATGGCAGGAGCGAGAGAACGCACGTTGAAGGAGCTAGCAAATCCGGATCTTCTGCAACAACAACTTTGCATCACGTTTCCAACCTTGGAGGATGCTAAATTCGAATTGAGATCCGGATTAATATATCATTTGCCCGCGTTCCATGGATTGGATGGCGATGACCCATACAAGCATTTGAAGGAATTTCATGTGATATGCACGAGCATGAAGCCTGCCGGAGTAACCGACGAACAAATTAAATTGCGAGCGTTTCCATTTTCCTTGAAGGGTCTAGCCAAGGATTGGCTTTATTATTTGCCTCCTGGATCCATCACCACGTGGATGGCATTAGAGAGGGTATTTTTGCAGAGATATTTTCCCGCTTCACGAGTGGCGAGCTTGCGTAAAGATATTTGTGCAGCAAGACAAGCGCAAGGAGAGAAATTGCATGAGTATTGGGAGCATTTCAAGAGACTCGTCGCTAATTGCCCTCAGCATCAAATGGGCGAGGAGTTATTAATACAATACTTTTATAAAGGTCTCTGTCTCACTGATAGAAACATGATCGATGCGGCAAGCGGAGGCTCACTCATGGATAGAACATCGACGGCGGCAAGGGAGTTGATCTCAAACATGGCGACCAATTCTCAGCAATTCGGCTACCGTGATAATTCATTGAGGTCGGTAAATGAAGTAGACACTGGTTCGTTGCAAGCTCAGTTGGATGAGTTGAGGTCCACTATCGTTAAGAGGGCTACGGTTCGACCATGAAGATTATGCCACACATTCGATCATGTCACCAATGATTGCCTAACACTACGAACCAATCTCAAATTAGGAGCCTATGGAGAGAAGCCTAGAGGATGGCAAGAGAGGAACGACGATCCATATGAGCCAAGCTGGGGGGACCCTCCCAATTTTCAAAGGGGACAAATTTTTTCGAGACAATATGATAACCATCCCCAAGCACAAGAACCGTCCCCAGCCCTCATATAGATGATGGAGGCCATGATGAGGAACACCAAGAGGCTCGAGGCTCAATTGAGTCAAATGGCGGATCACACAAGGCAACTGGATAAACGATTGTCTTCTCAAACTGAGGAACGCATGGAGAATGTGAATGCCATCATGCTGCAAGATATGGGGAAAATCAATGATGCGAAGGACCCGACATTTGAATTGGAGGACGAATACGAGCT